>JARKHS020007085.1:0-249114 GCA_030143305.2 Amblyomma americanum | reverse complement strand
CGATGGAGGCGAAATTCTAGAGGCCCGTGTGCTGTGCGCTGTCAGTGCACGTTAAAGAACCCCAGGTGGTCGAAATTTCCGGAGCCCTTCACTACGGCGTCTCTCATAGCCTGAGTTGCTTTGGGACGTCAAACCCTCATAAACAAAACAATTTGTCGAGTATTGTGCGTAGAATACGCTCGGTGAATCAGGCTAGGTAACGCAAAATCTGATGCCTTCATTAATTTCTCTATAGCTACACCCGCCGGAAAATGCAGTGGGAGAAACCGATATACTACGGAAAGCATAATATTATTTTTCTGTCTGAACTGTATTACTACACTTCCAATGTCCATTGATTGAGGTTTTTGGTTCCTATGTGTAACATTCTGTGCAACCTATTTTATTTAAGGGAAAAGTGTTCTTGTCTTCTCATTTTAAAGTCCGTAATATGAAATCAAATAAACTGGAGTAGTCTTGATACAGTGGCATTTGATAGTGTTTTTGGAAGCAGTATAGTGCAGTCCATCTGAGGTGCCGAATATTTGGAATCATTCCCAAAGCGCGGTAACAGTGACCTCATGTATTGCGGATTATTGTTTGTGTTTTGAATGCGCATGTTGAGACAGAGACATTTTGAGCGGATTTTTACATTATGTGAGCATGTGAGCTCGGGTCATCTATCGCGCAGGGGAGGCTCATTTGCTTCCACATAAAGGGTGGCTACAGAGGGTCTTCTGCATGCTCAAGATGATAGGTACAGACTTATGTAGAGGGTGGGCTTGCTTGACGTAGGATGTTATTGCTGAACTATACACTAGGCACCGTAAGATAAAGAAGACCATACCTGAGTGCGCTAAATAACCAAAATGAAGGTCATATCGGACCCCCAGCCTTTTTTTGAAAATACGCTGAGGGCATTCAGAGTTCGAGAAACCTTTATGCGTGGTACAAATGTCAGGTATTTGTCACTATTATGCCACTACGTTTATGCTCCGGTTTAGTATTAATTTATTTTTATTTGCGTGCAGCGTTGCCTGCCTGCAGCCTTCATAAGAACGAGGGAAAAATTCCGCAAAATGAAAAATTTTGCAACAGATTTTTGAATGACCAGTGATTCATTCTTGATGTCTGTAATGTACCATCAGCATCAACTGAAACCCGAACGAGACAACTGAGCCACGGAAAGCAAAATGGGAAGCTCTTATCCGAGGGAACCTAAAAAGAAGCGGAAGATAATTTCACGTTGATGACAAAGACTGTCCTTTAGGAGTATTAGTCAGCCTTATCTGAATTTATTCTTGATGAGCTTAGAGGTTAGTGTTTAAGTATTGCCATTTCAATTTTCTTGTTCGCAGCTGATAGCACAACTGGCGTCAAAATAAAGCGGGGAAAGCGACATGTGGCAAAGGCGAGCAAAAACTGCATCGTCATGCCATCTGACTTTGCACTTCTGTTGTCGAGATTTCACTGTGCGCATGCGCCTCCTTTCGTACTCGCAGCCGTGCATTTTTATTTGCTTTTGCAAGGCTATGATACCTGCGATATCCAGCCCGAGGCGCTGAGGGTCGCTGTTCTGCAGCCTAAGCTACGCTGGCTGAGCATGAGCAGTTTTGCGTGCCTCCTGGAGAGCCGTGCTGCGCATTCGCGAGGAGCAGTGACGTCACACGGCACACAGCTGGCGCGCCGGAGCCACCGCGCGTTCCTCGCCGGTCTGCGCATCCTCTGTAAACCGCACCACATTACGAACCACGTGACTGGTCATGTGACCAACCACGTGACGAACCACGTGACCAGCCACAGCGTGCTCCCCCCCCCCCCCCGCCCACTCACTGATTAAAAAAATCACCTGTGTCGCGGCTGCGAATAGAACCAAGGCATTTGGCGTTTGAGGCGGAGATCCTACCACTCCGCCACGACGACTCAAGTTTTAACCGTTAATAAAGGTGCATGCCTCAATACGCGAGTTTCTTCACAGCACCGGGGCATGAAGGAGCATGACATATGGCGTCTCATTCATGCCTTCGTCCTCAGCCACTTTCTGTTCACGCCCCCTACCTGAAACTCCAGGGCAGAGAAATCTCCACCCTCAATGCCATGATCGCAACAGCATTTAAGACAGCACTACACCTACCCCTAAATACCTCAACCGAGAAAATCCTCCAGCTAGGCCTACACAACACGATAGGTGAGCTTATTGAGGCCCACCGACAGACACAATACATACGTCTCGCGAGAGCCACCACCGGCAGACACATCCCACACACCCTCGGTATCAGGATAATAGCCACGGATCCCACAAATCTCCAGGTCCCCCACCACATTCACCGCGAATTACTTATTAAACCTCTCCCCAAAAACATGTACCCCACCTACCACGAACGCCGCCGCAGAGCTCGCGCACGGGCGCTCCACAAGAACTATGGCACGGAACCGGATGCCGTGTGGGTGGATGCCGCATGCACAGGCGAGGACGCGATTGTAGCCATCACGAACCCCTCCCTACAACCGATTGCCACCCGTCACATATCCCCCACTGCCACTTCGGAGGAGGCTGAAGAGGCCACCATTGCCCTAGCCATCAGGCGCATGGAGGCCCGGTATATACTATCAGACCCTAAAGCTGCCATACTAAATTTTTCTCGCGGGAGAGTTCACGTCCCTGCATTTCGCATACTGAACTCCCTCGACGCACACCCGCCCCGCCACATGGAGCTCATATGGATGCCTGCCCACTACGGGAATCCCGGAAACGAGGCTGCCAACGCTTTAGCCCGAGGTTCTTTTAACCAGGCACCGGCGGCCCGCGATCTAGGGTTCTCACGGGAGCGCATGCATTCCTTCAGTGAACTGACGCAGGCCAGCAAAGCCGAGCGTCGGCTGTACCCCCCACCCCATCCCTCCCTCGACGATTATCATCAGGCACTTTGGAGGCGGCTCCAAACACGCACCTTACCCTCCCTTATGTACGCTCGCGCTATCACCAAGTCCACACAAACCCCTCCTGTACCCTCTGCCACCACCCCAAAGCCACTATCGATCATATGCTTTTCCTCTGCCCGGCTGATCCTCCCACGCGGGGCCTGGAGCACCTTACCACTTGGGAGGCTTGGGAGACCCTTCGGCGCTCCGATGACCCGGCCAAGCAAGCCATCGCCACAGGCCGGGCAGCCAGCGTCATGTGCCTCCGGGACATGAACGTTTGAGTGCAGTGGGCTGCGCGGGGGCCGAAGGACCTGCGTGTCCTAAACTCCCCTGTGTCTAAAAAAGTTTCCACCACAACCACCTTCTTTTTTTCGGCGGGCTTGCTCTCACGTGTATAGAGACTGACTGTCTTCAAACTCAAGTAAATAGCAACGAAAGGAGGAAATAACACATTCCGAGCTGGTTTGTATTCGAGACTTCGAGACAGGCAAAACAGGTCATCTGTCTAATTACCGCAAAACGATCATCGCCCGCCTCGGAACCTGTCGTGTACCGCCGAACTGCACGCGTGACATTGTAGCTAAAAAACAGCGCCACCTTGCGCCCAGCACTCCACATGACCAACTTGTTTGCCGGGAGCGCAGAAAAAGATAAGGCTGCGAGCACGAAAGGGCAAGAATCCACGCTCCAAGGCATCGAAACCAGAAGTACAGAGTCATATTAACAGCGTGCGTTGTTGGGCTAGTCGGTCAATCATGATAATTAACAGGGGGTAAAGCGCACAAAAAGACACGGACTAGAAGGGAACACAACAAGCACTTGTTGCGTTCTCTTCTCGTCCGTGTCTTTTTGTGCGCAGCACCCCCTTTTAGAGCGTCAGAATGTGCGGCAGTGTAGCTTTTCTTCACGAGCGCAGAAACTTGGGCGAGTCGGTAACGGCATCCATGGTACGTGAGTGTAGCGCAAAACAGAATTTAAAAAACGCAAAAAAGCGCAAAAAAGAACACTGATTTTTGGCAACTGTCGCTTGTCCCATCTAGTTTTGTCGCCCTTTGTAATTTGCACATATGCAACGTGTCATTTACAGATGTATGTCATTGCTGATTATGTGAGTTTCATTGCCGCAGATGTCACGTTGGGCTGAAAAAAATAACGCGCTTTCACTCCCTTTACAACTAAAACACTTATGTTGGGTGTTTCATCTGAGATAACTTTTAAAAGTACGCTTTTTCGGCTCAATAGCTAATCTGGTAAATAGTTAGCACTGAATGATGAATTTTTAATTATTGCTGTTAGTCTCGCTATTTATTGAGAGGAATTCAGGCCACCGCAAGTAATATATATATATATATATATATATATATATATATATATATATATATATATATATATATATATATATATATATATATATATATATATATATATATATATATATATCACCTTTTGGAATTCCGAAAATGCAATACGTCTGCGCTGTGGCAAAATTTTTTCTCCAGCGCCTGACAATAGATCTTTCTAAAACTTGCAGGCAAAGCCACCAGTGAGAAAACTCGTCAAAACAGCCAAAGTCTGTCGGGCAGCAGCGCTCAAGGTGAATGGATTTTCGAAATTCTTTAAGCTTATATTGGTATTACTTAGGGAAGGCTACGAGAATCTGAATGAATAAGAAAACAGACTTAAATAGTTAAATTTGAAATATTACTAACCACCCTGCTGTATTCCGATGCGCTAAACCACTGACAACGCTGTGCGGAAAAAAGCCCTTTTCTGACTCAAAAATGATTTTTTTAATTGCATATCATCTTATACAAAACAAGCTGATTACTAGGAAGCGCAAGAAACGGACGAGGGACGGAGTAGGGGGCACAAAACACCCGTTATAAAGGCGCTTCATTAAGAGTAAGTCTAAGATTTTACATAAATTTCAAAATTAATATACATTGCACAAGACAGATGTTCGTCAAAAAGTATAATTTTCACGTCTTTTCTTGAACAGCGCTTAAGTACCCCTACTGCAAGTGCTATTTTCCAATATTCCTGTAGAACCCCAGTAAAAAGAGCTTGACTGATTTCCTCCCCTATCTCTGCATTATCATTATTTTCCCTCTGCTTACGCCCACTGCAGGACAAAGGCCTCTTCCTTATCTCTCAAAGTGACCTTGTCCTGCGCCAGCTGTGGCCATCCACTCCCTGAGTCTTGAATCTCATCCTCCCACCTAACTTTCTGCCGCTCCCTGCTGCGCTTGTCTTCTCTTGGAATCCACTCCGTTACCCTTAAGTACCAGCAGTTATCCTGCCTTCGCATTACATGCCCTGCCCAAGCCCATTTCTTCCTCTTCGTTTTGACTAGGATGTCATTAACACGCGTTTTTTCCGTCACCCACTCTTCCCGCTTCCGGTCTTCCATTATGGCATGTCTGTTCTAACCGATACAGAAGTAGCTTGGTCGCTCGGCGCCAATGCAGCATACTGTTCAAGAGGGGCACTTATTGACAGTCGATTGGCGCAGATGCATTAAAAGTTATTTAAATATAAATATATCAATATTTATATATAAATATATACAAACACCTGTGTTTATTTCGTTTACTCAAAAGATTTTTTTCTCCATGCATGCTGTGTATTGGAGATTTCCTCTCAGCGCCTGTACAGAGAAGATATGGACTATCTAGACAGAATACTACATTGCTTTTTACGATTATGTCGGCGTTCTTGAAGCTGTGCATTCGTAATCGAAAACGAAGCATGCAAAAAACGACAGACTTTTGAAACATGTTCTGTCAAAGCCGCAACAGTAGCTTGAGAACACTAACAGTTTTGAGGATGCACCACATGGAAGTTTTTAATGCATTTTAATAATTAGGAAAGTGAAATTTCAGACTAAAGTTATGCCTAGTCATTTTCGTTCTTTTTTCTCAGAACTTTCATTCCGTGCAAATAAAACGTGTTTTCTGACTTTATTTAGTCCGGTTCAGAAAAATCAGCCATTAATTTTACACTAAAAATTTTGAACCCTCTCGTTTGTTTATCATTCTTCCAGTTTAATCATTGTAAAAGTAACCAACCTGGCCGATATGTGGGCAGATCTGTATTAGTTTTTATGGCCTTTCAGCTTAGACTCAGCATTTCGCCCATTTTGGTTACATAATTTCTTTCACTCAAAGCAGATGCTGCTTAAGACACCTATCTGCGGTACGCATCTTTCTTTGCAAAATAAATCAAGTAACTTGAACCGAGGTTTCCTTGAAGTTAGTGTGATGAAGGAGAGACGTTCGAAACGTTCAGCGGCTTAGCACGAAACCTTACTTCTGCTAAGTCGCATAGAATGCCTTTTCTGGCTCCTATGTCATACGGTATTTCAGGCGGAGAAAGACAGCAAGACAATGTTGAACGTGCAGGAAGCCTTCTTGTACTACGTTTCGAGAAATTAAGTGATCACTTGTTGAACACCCTTCCTATATGTTCCTCGACATTACTTGTCATTGCTTGGTCTCTCCGGGACGAGGACTGTTTCTCT
Source organism: Amblyomma americanum (assembly GCA_030143305.2). Lineage (NCBI taxonomy): Eukaryota > Metazoa > Arthropoda > Arachnida > Ixodida > Ixodidae > Amblyomma > Amblyomma americanum. Next base: position 242,690 of record JARKHS020007085.1, on the reverse strand, counting down.
TTGGTGAGCTTTCCGCTGTTTTAAATGCGCTTTCAGTATTCCAATTCGCTTAACTCTACTTCACAAATGAATAGACAAAAATTAAGCATACCCTGTTGGTAGAACCAAAGCCATGAGAACATACAGGCTGTGCCCTCTTGAATTCATTTCAACAGATAGAAGGTAGTCCGCCAGCAAAGAGTGCTGGCGGTAATCATGTAAGTGCACCTTCTGATTAGCAGACCATTGATTTTTCTACGTAATGAATGCATGTTTTATGACGTTCTATGCCATTTGCTTTGCTCTCTTCAGCGTCGCATAACAATGCATCTTTAAGGGCTCAAGTTGTCTTCGACATTCGCACAACCATACATGAAAAACCAACGCATTCGCAGCCGTCCAGCTGTCAGCCTAAATATTATCTATACAAGATGTATGCAGATTTCGCGAGTCGGAGATTCACTCATTTTTTTCCTAACACCCTTATTTTGAAGAGCAACTCGCAATCAAAAATTCTTAGAAAGCATAATTACGCACTGGTTGCCAATAATTATTATTCCTGATCCGCAGCTGGGAAAGATGAATAGCGTCAGCTTGTTTTACTGTCACCACTGTTAATTGCTATTTTTCTTCAACTTTTCAGATTCATTGCGGTTTATGGGCATTGGATGTAAATTTTAATTTAGGAGGTGAGGGTTATTTGCGCATTTTTCTCACGAAGAAATCGATATTTTCGGTGAGATTTTATTCCTTGTTCCAGAGCATCTTAAGAAGCTCTACCAGCACGAAAAACTAAATAATTTTGCTTGAGAATGTTTTGAGGACAATACTTTAGCGACGGACCTGAACTCTCTCTCCATTTGAGATACTCACTGCGAAAATTTCAGTCATCGATTTCCTCGAAATGCGCATCTGCCCTACCCACACGTTCCTTGCGACAACTGCAGTAATTTTTGTCACGTTTCCTAACTGAATTTTAGCGCTGCCTTTGAATGTAGGGATAATTTTCTGGATGGTGAGATAATATTAAAATTTGTATCCCTTTTACTTCATATAATCACTAGATGTAGATGATTTACCAGACGTCCGGTATATTCGGTTTATAATAAACTGCACATCTCCAACCAAAAATTTTAATTATAACCCAACGTTTCGAAACCGACTCGGCTCCTTTATCAGGGGTGACTGAGGCCAGTAGCTAGCGTCCTTTAAGTATCGAGGGAAGGAGGGATTCAAAGGAGCGACAGCGGTGATGCGAAAAACGTGCGCAAGGGGGAGGGGTGGTTAAGGCTGTTAATCACGTTGTCGCACTGCAGGGAGGCGGTCAATGGCGACTTTTTTTCCTTGAGTTGAAGAGCGAAGTCCCTGAGCATATACTGGGTGCACGTTTCCTTTTGTGCGGTTGATATTGTTCAGGGTGGGTTGCATGTGTTTTGGCTGCGAAACGTTCGGTTAAAATTAATGTTTTCGGTTGAAGATGTGCAGTTTATTATAGGTCTTCAAACCCAATAAGTCAGGCAAATCTGTCAAAATGCTTAGTTTTCAACATATTCCGGTTCCACTATCCTGTGCTGCCTTGGCAACACAATAATTGCTAGACAAGAAGGTGAATACAGCTGCTCTATCTCCTTTTTGCTCCCCCCTCGCCTGCCTCGATGTCAGGTTTGGATGTAACGTGGCCTTATTATTTCATTTCGCTGAGGCTCGCGTGATGTAAAGCACATTTTCTCTCCACAGTATATGTGCAGTATAGGCCATAAAATTATGTTTGTTTTGATGGTTTTATTGATCTAAAACCATTCATGAAAACATAGGTGTGAATGTTCTGACTCTCGTTTTCGCGTGCGTTACCGCGCACGAGAAAAAAGGAAGAAATTATTTGTACAGGCTTAACTGGAACCCTAGTTTACAAAAACATGTTGAGCGTTAAACCGCCGCGGCAGTGTTGCTTATCTTGAAAAATAGGAATGGAATTATCACTGGCGAGTACAAATGGCCTGCATTTGTAGGAAGTGGACCGCCTAACGTTTTGTCCGAAAACGTGTTATTCGGTGCTGTAGAATTTCAGACCATAAAATTTTACGGTTGGTTGCAAGGTTCTAATGAAGCGGCAAACTGAACATCAGCCTGGCCATTCCGAATTTCAATCGACCTGTCCAGCTGGTGAAATAAATTACTTAAAGCACGGTCCCTTACAAATTCATTTTTCTATGGAGCTTTGGGATGGCGCTGGTATTCAGGCAGAGAAAAACTTTTCATAATTTACGAGCAGACAAAAGCTTTGTTTAGTGACGGTTTTAGTGTAGTACAGTGATTTGAAAGCTCAGCGCGATGGTCATGATCGCGCCTGGTGTTTAGAGTTTCAGTGCATACGGAACCCAGCGAAAGTGACACGTTTCACATCAAGTACCACGTAGATTAGAGAGCAATTCATAACTTCAACCAAATGTAAATAAAAATGATTGTAAATAATATGCCTTCTATTTCCACTGCTCTTGGTTTTTAATGAAAGAGGAAAAACATAATGCGCACAATTTCATAACATAATTTGTGTCTTTAATTCACTACGCATTTAATTAACGAAGCTTCTTGAGAAATAAGCGAAAACTTGAGGCGTTTATCATTTCATCTTCAAGCTGTGCATACACTCTCCAGCTGTGTTTACTGGCATTATATAGAACTGCTTTCATATGTTCAATTCGGTTCCAAAATATTTGTTGTTATGATCAAGTTCATTTTTCTGCCCTTATTTTTGCGTCTAATGAATGAGAATATTCTATATTTAAAATTTTAACTATCATTTTTTATAATAAGCCGACTGGATGCATTCGTGTTCGCTTGAAGCTACTCAACATTCAATCCAGCTGAGGCGATCCTTCATTCACGTTCAAAAAGAGAACATGGACTAGTAGGTAAAAACGAACTGAAACACTAAATGAACAATATCCAATAAAAACATCAGAAAACATTTAATGAACTCGTTTCGACTCCGAATATTTCCATGAGAAAATTGATCACCAAAGCATGTGACTGACGAAAATGATCACATTAAACATACACTTCGTAGGAAACGAACGCGTATGAAATTTTGTGAACCATGATTTGAGCTTTCTTCAGCACACATCTGTTCAGAACAAAAATGTTTTCAAGAAAACTCACCACTGTGTGCCGCCAGATTGCACTTCAAGTGTGGATGCAAACCTATGCTTTTCTACAGACTGACATTTCGCCTGTCTACATTCGTGTCGCTTTGTTTAAAATCAACTCCTGCTAGGCTTAATGCATTTTTATCTCAAAGAAAGAAAACAGAAAGAAGAAGACTGCACTGAGAAATCAATTATTTTAAATTCTTCTCAGAAAGCAACATTAAATTCTTTAAAAACGTTTGCAATAGTTGTCACAGTTTTTATGTTAATTTATAACGAAGAATAATTCGTATCCTTATTGTTACCACTTACCCAGCTTACCCAGCCAGTTTCTACTCTGGTAACGCAGCGATGAAGATTAATGAATGGCCAGTACGATTCTTCGTTTCAGATAGTAAAAACTTCGTACAGCGTTACTTCGGCGGTGTGCCATTAGCTGTAGAATATATACACCATGGCGCTGTGCCCATGTAGGGCTATGTGAGGGGAAGATGAATGCCTATATATTTGTTCTCTTTATACTCCACGTAAACAAATGTGGGCCTAATTTTGTTTGTGTCAGCTTCGCTTTCTGCAGCGGTGTATTAGGGCACGACCATCCGGGGCCTACTTCTGGAGCGCTTTCCTACAAGGAAGGTTGAAACATTCTACGCAAGGGGTGAGAAATTAATGCACCAAAACTCTTTTAGCATGGACTCTTCCACATTTTTTTAAGTGCAGCAGCGGCTCTGAGACGTGTACGTGTTTCTTCGCTTGTTATGCACTCATCACCGTTTTCGAAAGCCCAGAGATAGATCTATTTATTTGCATAATAAACTCTTCGTTCAGAAGCGAGTCACAAGAGCAGGAATTAATGCCCCCAAACCAGTGTATATTCATCGCGCGTAGATATCGGTGTTCGGAAGAATTGGCATATTTAATAATCAGGGAGGGTTACCTTTTTGCGGGATATATCTAGCCATGTGATTCTTTAAAAAACTAAAATCTTCTAATTTGCGACAAAACATAACGCAAGAAATGAACCCATCGAAAAAAAATTGTACGCCTGGGAATAAGAGAGGAAAAATTTAGAAAGCAGCATCGCAGGTTCCCTTTGCCACCTAATGCACACAAGCTTTGCACAATGCGTTTGCAGTTGAAAGAGAGCATCAGGAATGCCAAAAGACACTTCTACACTGTTTCTATGAATAATTTTCTCCTTTCTTTCCCGACAAAGTTTTGGCGCCACTTCTCTTCAAAAAAAGAGCCGTTGTCCAGCTTTTACATAAATAATGAAACCGTGACCTATAACGCGTTGATAGCAGTGTCATTTAAAGAGTTGTGTCGCTCTGTGTTTTCAAACGAATGAGACCAAGTTTTAACCTGCCCGTTAATTGCCCTCCTATCAATAATGTCAGCATATCAGAAGAAGGCGTTCTCTCATCATTGCTTAAAATAGATACTAAAGAAAACCTGGAATATATGGCATACCAAACGCCTTCCTTGTAAGGTATGCCGAATGGTGTTCAAAGTATTTGTGTTTATTATTTATCAAATCATTGTCACGAGCGGAGTTACCAAATAATCGGAAATGTGCCAAGATTACACCAATACCCAAAGCAGGGTACCGCTCATTAATTACTTCATACAGGCCCATCTCAATACTGTGCACATGCGCTAAGACTTTCGAGCATATTATCGTTTATCGAACTTAACAACATCATATATAGTAGGCAGCACAGGTTCCGTAAAGGGTTATCGACTACTACGCAGCTAGTCGAAACTGTTCACGACATCGCAGCAGTTATAGATAGGCAAGATCAAGTTGACAGGATTTTCTTAGATTTCGAAAGGCGTTCGACCATGTGTGTCACTAAATGTTGCTTCTAAAATTAAAACCGATATTAAAAAATGACTCATTGCAAGAATAGATAGAGGCATATCTCTCTTTAAGGAAACAAAGCGTGTTCATCAATGGAGTGTGTTCAAGGCCAGTACTTGTTCGCTTTGGCATCGTACAGGGAGCTGTTCTCGGCTCGTTATTTTTTCTTTTCTTTATTAACGACATAGTTACGAATATACCGGAGAAAATCAGGTTGTTTGCAAACAACTGCTTTCTTTATAATGGAATTATCAGGCCGTATTAAGTTCTTTACTCACCACTATCGAAACAGGATTCTCGACATCCCAAATGAAGGTGAACACAAAGAAAACAGAAGCAATAACAGTCACCAGAAAACGGCAACCATTACACTTTAAATACTGCATGATTGGACAAGTTCTCTTCTGTAGTAAGTTACAGATGCTTACGTGTAGTTTTAATATCCGACCACAGATGGACTGAACACATAATAAGCTACAAATACTTACGTGTAGTTTTAACATCCGACCTCAGATGGACTGAACACATAACCTACATCACAAAAAAGGCCATGCAGAAACTGGGGTATCTGAGGAGATGTTTGCGACATTCAACACAAGAAATAAAACTTCTAGCGTATAAAACCTATATTAGACCAATCCTTGAATATTGCTCAATTGTATGAGATCTGTGGACCCAGAAAAACATGAACAAGTCAGAGAGCATCCAAAGAAAATTGGTAAGATTTATATTCAGTTCCTATAGCTGGCGCACTTCACCAAGCATACTTGTTAAACACAGTGGCTTAGACCCACTACGAATCAGATGCTATAGAGAAAGGTTCAACTTCATGTATTTACTGTGCCATGATGAACTAGGAGTGGACGAGAACATGTACATTGAACCAGTCACTAGACGTCCAACGCGATCGCACCAATCAAAAAAATTAAAAAAATTCTAGTAAAACTGGTGGTTTCAAAAATTCGTATTTCCCACGAACGGTTCGAGATTGGAACTTGTTATCTCCAGACACCGTGGAAAGTCGGTCGACCGAGTCATTCTCCGGCGCGCTAAAGAAAAACAGATATGTGAATGTTTTACTGGTAACAAAAAAAGTGTAACCTCTTTTGTTTATTTATTTGTTGTCATTCTTCCTGTCCCAGCGATGGTCTACAAGTAGCACTCATGTGCCTCCATTATTTTTATTTTTGTATGCGCAAACTATTCTGACAAATATCTTCCAATGCTTTTATGCAGTGTTATGTTTGATTGTATCTGTATTTCATACACTGACTAAGCCCTCAAATGAAGGCTGGCAGCATCTTCTGAATAAAATAACAAATAGGATAATAATTGATGACTGAAGGAGGCATCTTCCGCCATATGTATTTATCTTCCTTCGTTTCCGCATTCACGTTGCGTAAGGTTACTTTTCTTCATGTCTGTTTGCGTGTTTACAACTCTTTCGTCGCTTATGCGTCCTCATCCTTGTATTTAGCTCTTCGGCCTCTCAGTTAGGCCTGCCTGCTTTTGCGCATTGCAGGAACATGCAACATCCCAGTCGTTTTCTGAAACATCCAGCAACCATTGAACGGGTTGCTGTTAGCGTTGGTCGCGCTCATGCTCAGCAATTCTGGGCAAACCAGTTTTAACCTAGAAGCCGTTTGTGAACAAAATTATTTCATATAATGCTAGATTTCACTACAAAATTTCAGAGTATCCTAATGCTGCGGAAGAAATATGGGTATCGTTGCTCAGCGTGGTTAGAAGTTTGTTTGACATTTAAAGCGGAAACTAGCAGCAACGAGACACAAGAATGACGAAACAGTGAACATGGACCTTTGCAGTTAATTGCATGGAGCGGCGGCCGTCCAAAGAGTCTGGGCTCTTTTTTTTGGACTGTGTATTTGCGCAAGTTGCTGCCTAAACAAAGTGACAAAAATCATGGTTTACCATTTCTTCTGAGTGTTCGTTCACTATGTCATAAACCAGCCTCTGCTAGCTACACAGAAGATTATATTAGTTTTGTTTAGGGGGGCTACAAACGACCCTAATAATTCGCAGGCACGCAAGCGTCCTCTACATGTCTCTTCTTCAAGTACTTCCACTGCTCTTACGCTACCTGACATTCGGCCACGCCGCGATGCTAGAACTACCGCAAATTCAATGCAGCCTGCTTGCCAGACCTGCAATAGCCTCACCTGCGTTTGTACGCTCCACTTTGTCAAATGCCTATAAGTGTCTGCATGTAGAGTTCTCAGAAAGAATACTGCAAAAATCAGTCATTGCCACCTGCGCTGTGCCTTACATCATCTTACATTTGTGTTGCCGACTTCGCTTCCGCCACCACAACCAGTTCTTCCTTATCTTTCTCCAGCAGAGTGGTACTCGCTGACCGCCACCTTTCACTCAAGCGCTACATCCTGAACCGCAATTTTGATATCCCTTGATAAGTCATTGGATTACAGCCTAGATGCGGACTGACAGTACACATGTGTATATAATTTGTGCATAGTGCCCACATCGCACTCTTTCCCTAATATGAAGTGAAACGAAAGCGGCTTTGCATAGTATTAAATATGACGGTGCTTACCGTGAAGGTTGGAGGACAGCCAAGAGAGCACACACCAGGTATGTCGCCGACTCCATGTCAAGTGCAAGTAGTAACCTGGCAGCAAACAGTATTGCCCATCAGCCTAAAATTGTGATTCCCCAGTAGCAAGAGCCGTGGCGCTCAACCTCATGAAAGCATATTTCGTGAAGGGCTCATTTATTATGTTTTATTCTATTCAACACTTGAGCACAATAAAACATAAAAACTAAGGATTTCAGCAACCTAATGGATTACCTAATTTATTCTTCACAAAATGACTTCGAGGGACGCTGAGCAATTGCCACAATTGTTTTTTTCTCTTTCGCCACTATGCAGTTTCTGTAATGCAAACCCATGACGAATTGGCACCCGCAGTGCTGCCTACTCTGATCTTTACTTATGCGCGAGCTGCGAAACAGCACTGAATTCATAATGTTAAAGCGCCGGCCGTCCTAATGAGTATAATGATATAGATATGCAGCTACATCACCAGTCACGCGCAGGATATTGATATTCTTCTGAAATACAAAAAAAGTTTCAAATAAGAATTTTGTCTCATAGGCTGACTGTATTTTAATGTTATTTTGTGCCCAGTTTCACCAATTCATTTTTATTATTTATATAAATATTCAGAGCTTCCCTGGCGTTAAAAGCCAAAAAATTATAACTGGCCGTAGCTTGGCGCAGGGCTTTGGTGTGGAGGCTTTAAAACTTTCTGCAGCGACCTACCAGTAATCGCCGTTGATGGTTAAAATTTTGGCACTTTTCAAAAGCACGAGGTTTAATCGGCCTTTGTGGTACAGATGCCGGCTTCAAAGACAGTGTTTATGGAGCTTTTTAAGCATCCCGTGCATTTCCTCTGCATTGTGGCAAGTGCCTTATTTTGTGTTCGAGAATTTCCTAATAAGCACCACTCTAACTGTTGTGTTCTAATGATGACAAAATTAAAAAAAGCAATGCAATTTTTGCTGTCCCTCTTTTTAAATACTCATGTGAGAAATTCCCACAAGATGTCCAGCAAAATTTAGCCCCTGTGAACTGTGTTTCTGTGACAGCACTTCGATTGCCGGACTGGAAGATGAACGTTGCAATGGTTGTTGGTTTCTTTAGGGCTTTCCAAAGCCAGAGCTTTCCGAAATCTAAAAAAAACTGCTTTGTCTTTGTGACGTCTGTCTCCTCAGTTTTGTGCTTTGTAACCGAAACTGACTTTATGAAATCTGTGCCTCCTTTGAGACGCGTGCTGCGAAATATATTTTGGCGCCTAATCCATGAAAACGGCTCAAGCGGCAACTGCTCTCTCTGAACATTTCTGAATAAAGTCAATTTTAGCTCTTAGTGGCACAAGCTATTTTCAGCGCTTTATACATACCAGTAATTTTGAATACCAGGCTAGATTAAAATAACACATCACAAATCACGACAACATCATTCTTGCATTGTGAATTTCACTGAGAAGTCGAGCCCTTAATTTTGTGCTAGCAAAAACAAGGTTTTTCAGCCTCATGATCGTGGCCAGACGTGATCCGGATTGCTGAGGAGCCAAAATTAACCATCACATCGCTCCGCGAAATGGCGTAGTCAGAACACTCAATTTTTAACACGAGTTGGCACTGATAATCCTTTAATCATTGTCAAACTGTGCCGCTTCGCCCCTGAAGCGAAAGATTTCCTGCGTCGTGCTTAGACGGAACTTTCATGCAGCAATAACTACCACTTAGGACCGCCAACGCAAACGTCAACGCAAAGTAAGGAACTTAAGGGGACAGTTGGGCTCCGTCTTAAGGGCATGACAAGATGGCCTTAATCGGTCCCTGCAGTGGCCTGTGGTCTTATTTTCATAGCAAGTTGCAGACGCGGTCATTCTTATTTTACATTCATAGATCTCGGGAAGCTCTCATACGACTCCTGGCGCAATGGTGCCGCGGTTAAGCGAGGCGCCACTGCCCCGGCAGTTGACTATTTCGAACACAGCCAGTCATGGGGCTTGGGTAACCCAGGGTGCTCTTCACGAGCAACCTTTCGCAACCAGTCATTAATGTAAGTGCCACCTGCAACGATGGCCAGTTTGCTCACAATCCGATGGGTTTGTGGCCACGTGCCCCCGTAGACAGGTTGTGCGAACGTAATAAGATCAGATGACCAAGGTGGAAGGTGGGCCACCCGCATTTTGCTGGCAATGCTTATAGCAAAATTTCTGCATAACGGGAGCCTTAGCGCTCTCGCGTTAAAAAGGTCAGCGTCGATGTTACCGGTGCTCCTGTCCTGCAATTCTTATCTTAATGCCTACGGATCGCAGCGAAAACTACAATTAGAGCCTTTTTACGTCACCTGTAGGGCTGGTGGACGAAATATAAGCGAATTCATTACAGGAGAAAACAGTAAAACGGACAGGCAGGCACGTCATGTTAATCGAAAAGTTGGTGATTTAGATGCCGGTGTTTCGATCGCAGTTGTTTTATGTCGTATGTAAAACATCTATGTAATCTGAAAACATTAACCTAGGTCTTTTAGGACGAAATATAATAGGCTCACTCTCTTGGCAAACTCAGGCGAACGTTTGCCGGAACTGTGGCGAAGAAAACACCAGAAGTTAAGCTTGAATTATCTGAAACGTTCCGAAATAGTTTTGCAGAGTGCTTTCCGGTAGAAAAAAGATGTCAGCGATACATTTGTCCAGAGTATCTGTAAATATTTGTGCGTGACGTACAATACAAGCCGAAAAGACTGTCAAGTCCGAAGTGAAGGTCGCTGTTTGTGACGTAACGAGTGAGTGTAAATTTTTAGCATGCTTCCTGCAACTCAGTTTATGGTCACGGTGCTCCATTGGCTGAAGCTGGTGTCAAAATGTTGCCGCTTTGTCATATTTCGTTCTTTGGTTAAATTGGCGCGCGGTCCCAATAATCATGATGTCCAGACTTGTGCTCCTGCCCCGCAAGCGCATAATGCAATGTCATCAATTTTGACGTCATGCTGCTGGTTCTTTGGTCGTCGAGTAAACTTCCCCATCTTGCCGGTACATACCTGGCTGCAGTCGCCAGAAGGAATCCGGCAAGTCACATCCGGGAAACCGTTACCTGGCAAGTGTTCCTTGACATTTAGAAGCGTCTGCTGTTTCTTGCAGGTTAGCACGTTCGAATCTCATTTCAGATCACTCTTTAAACTCTCCTGCGCTGAGTTCTGTATCTCTCCGATATTAAAACTGCCACTTTTTAGCCAGATAAAAAATAGCAATCTCTAAATTTTCATTGAACTTACCTACATGAACAATTTGATTCAGACCATGCCGGAACGAAGGGTGCAGGCAAATAGTCTGCATCATTCTACTGAGACGAACGACAAGCGCTCACCACCGTCTTTTCTTTTTGCAAATAACTCAGGATGGACAGATTTCTGAGGGCACCTTAATGTCTTGATCGCACATTATTTTTTCCTTTCTTCTCTCCTCAGGTCCTTTCGTACACTGAGTAAGACTCTAGCGTACAGCTCGTTCGGATTCGTTTGGTATGGATTGATGCTCAGGAATCTGCACCAGCAAGGACTTAAAACACAAGAACAATGTAGCCTAGTATAGGATACCAAAATTGAACAGCATGAACTAGATCATAACCTCAAAAATGGAGACCGGAGGAAGACACGTTACTTGGATGCAACGTCCAGTACAGGTAAAGAAACGCGAATGATCACAGAGGACTAGCAGGGAAGTAACAGAATTGCGGAGGCTAAAGTTTCTGGTTAAGGAATGAGGCGGAACAGTTTTACGAGATAAGGCTGATATGGCTGACGAAAGAGCTGATCTTTTATTGATGAAAACGATAACCCTGTTCTTATACTATTGCTTTCAACCCATACCAAGGCATGCTGACCGCATTTTTACGTCCTTTGATTTACCTGTAAATGGGAGTATCGATGTTATAGGCATCCATACTTTATGCGCCTACGATAATATCTTTCCCGAACAACGCGTAATTTATATGTTCTAATGCGTCAAGGGCATCCGAGTATGCTTCCATAAACTTAGCAATTTCACTGCGCCTTCAATCCTCTAGAATTTTCTTTTCAACCCCTATATTATTCTACCTATCGTGAGATTCTGGAAGAATTAGTTAAGTTAATTAGAGCGCCAGTGCAAGCAAAAAAGATTTTCGGTCTTTCTTTAACCTCACTTAGCTAGCTATGGACGAAAAGCAATATGTAGTGAACGAAACATCTTGACTAAGCATTGCCTTATATCTAAAGTTTTTTTCTTCTTTTGTGCGTAGAACTGCAGAGCCGCGTTGAGAGACAAATACCAGTTCATGATTTTCCCAACAGCTGTATTGGTCAATATATGTTGTGGGGACAGTTCTTACTTGTACCGTCGCTACGTTCAGATTTAATAATATATAACCTTCATTTCATCTCAGTCAAACTGAATGAAAATGTCATGTTTTCATGACAGTGACGCAGAGATATCTAGGCCTAAAAGGTGGTTGGCCCGCTTTAGAGAGTTACATCTGACATCTGGACGGCTGAAAATAATACGGGAGATTTCAGGACGATACAGGTGCATTTCTGCATTTGACATCAAAATTTCAAAATAAAGAAAACTGAGGTCATTTCAATGGAAGTGGACGAGCAATGAAAGAGCTAGACACTAAGAAATGGCCAACACGTACCGTTGAAGAGATATCACAAACTATTTAACAATTGGTGTTTTAATATGAACAAAAAAATTATAAATACCTGGATAACGGGGATGCTCACTTTAACAGTGCAAATTACTATGCCGACAAATTTATTAGTTATTATATTCTTCTCTCAATGATGTGTTGTTATCAACTCTGCGGAACCGCCAATTTTAGGCATGAAATGGTTTCAGTTCCAAGTCTCGGCAAGTTAGGACAAACATTGTCCGGAATACACGGTGAGCCTGCTGCCGGATGTGAAGCCAAAAACGACTTCGAACATTTCGGAATCATCCCAAAATGTTTCCTTGTACCAGCATCTAGCAGAACAAATGTTTAGTGCCGGGCTGGATTCGAGCCAGCACCGGCCAAAAGAGAACATCTATGTTTCACTGCGCCTTGGGCCTCTGAGTCTTCCTCAAAGGTTTTTTTTATTATGACTGTCACTACTGCGAGAGAAATCATATATATATATATATATATATATATATATATATATATATATATATATATATATATATATATATATATATATATATATATATATATATTGTCAAGGCGTTTTATTGAAGCACAGGTCGGTTGGTCTTGGTTGACCGGCGACACGATGGGCACACTCACAGGCGTCGTTCGAAAAAACCCAGCTGCACTTCGTCTGCTTCTTCGTTGTCCCGCTTGAACTGGTCCGCTTCTTCGCTGCGCTGCGCCTGTCGGTCCCATTACAATTACTCTCCCTCCGAAAAAGGAGCCATCCTGGCGACTTACGGAGAGGAGAGGATGGGCGGGTCATAGTAAGGCTTGAGGCGCTCAACGTGCACAGTTTCGCGCCCCCGGCGACGGTGGTCCGAAGAGGGAACAAGCGGCTCAACGATATAAGTCACCGGAGAAGTTTGCTGGACAACCCGGTAAGGTCCGTGAAAACGAGACAGTAGTTTCATGGCGAGGCCGGGAGTGGAGGAAGGCACCTAGAGCCAAACGAGGGCGCCAGATGGGTATGACGCTGGAGGGTCCGGGGAATCCCGACGGTGCTTCTGATCCCATTGTTGCTGTGTGGTGAAAGAGCGGGCAAGTTGCCGGCATTCTTCGGCATACAGGTGAGCTTCGGAGAGTAAGGTGGTCTCGGAAGGGTCAGGGTGATAAGGAAGGATGGTGTCCATGGTGGATGTAGGCTCCCGGCCATATAAGAGGAAGAAAGGAGAAAACCCCGTTGTTGTCTGAGTAGCTGTTATACGCGTACGTGACGAACGGGAGCACTTGATCCCAGTTGGAGTGGGCGGTGTCAACGTACATGGCGAGCATGTCACTCAGAGTGCGGTTGAACCGCTCAGTCATGCCGTTGGTCTGGGGGTGATAGGCGCTGGTGTAGCGATGAACGATTTGGCATTGCTTGAGCAGGGCCTCGACGGCGTCCGAGAGAAAAACACGGCCGCGGTCACTTATAAGTTCTTTCGGGGCGCCGTGACGAAGAACAAGACTTTGTAGAATGAAGTGAGCGACATCGTTTGCGGTAGCAGATTTGAGAGCCGACTTTTCGACGTAACGGGTGAGATGGTCAACGGCAACGATGATCCACCGATTATTAGCCGAAGTAGTTGGAAGCGGGCCATAAAGATCAATGCCGACGCGGTCAAAGGGACGGCCAGGGCAAGGTAACGGCTGCAAAGGAGCGGCGGCGGAGTGGGGAGGTTTCTTGCGACGTTGGCAGGCGGTGCATGACCGAATGTCCTAACGTATGTAGCGGTACATACCTCGCCAGTAGAATCGCTGACGAAGGCGAGCATATGTTTTCAGTACACCGGCGTGGCCGCATTGTGGAGCGGCGTGAAAAGAGGCACAGATTGTAGCACGGAGGTGTCGAGGGATGACCAACAGCCACTTCCGGCCGTCGGGGAGGTAATTACGGCGGTATAAGAGGCCATCACGAACGGCGAAGTGGTGGGCTTGGCGGCGAAGGGTCCGGGTCGAATGATGCGGCGAGGGAGTGTTCAGGAAGTTTAGCAGCGAGGTGATCCAAGGATCCTTCAGTTGTTCGGAGAGCATATCAGGGATGTTGAACGAAGAGAATTCATAGGCACAGACGAGGGCAGAGGTTGACTCGCATGGGAGTGGTGAACGAGAAAGGGCGTCGGCGTCCGAGTGCTTGCGGCCGGAGCGATAAATGACGTGTATATCAAACTCCTGGAGACGTAAAGCCCAGCGGGCGAGTCGGCCAGAAGGATCTTTGAGGGAGGATAGCCAGCATAGGGCGTGGTGGTCTGTGACGACATAGAAGGGCCGGCCGTAAATGTAAGGGCGGAACTTGGTAATTGCCCAAATGATGGCGAGACATTCTTTTTCTGTGACAGAATAGTTTGATTCCGCCTTGGTGAGGGCGCGGCTGGCGTAAGCGACGACGTATTCCGGATACCCAGGCTTTCGCCGGGCAAGAACTGCGCCCAAGCCCACACCGCTCGTGTCAGTGTGAATTTCTGTCGGACAGGCGGGATCAAAATGGCGAAGGATGGGGGGAGAGACCAGCAGGCGGCGTAAAGTGCTGAACGCGGTATCGCAGGCGGGGGACCAAGACGAAAGGTTCGGGCTGCCGGCAAGAAGCTGCGTTAAAGGGGCGATGATACTGGCGAAATTTCGGATGAAGCGGCGAAAATATGAGCATAAGCCTATAAAACTGCGAAGTTCTTTTAAGGTGGTTGGTTTGGGGAAGTCAGCGACGGCACGAAGTTTGGCAGGGTCAGGAAGAACGCCGTCTTTGGAGATGACATGGCCTAATATTGTGAGCTGCGTTGCACCGAAGTAACATTTTTTCAAGTAGAGTTGGAGACCGGCGTCAGTAAGGCTAGTGAGTACGCGCTGAAGGCGGTGCAGATGGGAAGGAAAATCTTTGGAAAACGACAATGTCATCTAGGTAACACAGACAAGTTTCCCATTTGAGGCCACTGAGAATAGTGTCCATCATCCTTTCGAATGTGGCTGAAGCATTGCAGAGGCCGAATGGCATCACATTGAACTCATACAAGCCGTCTGGGGTGACGAAAGCGGTTTTCGGCCTGTCGTTCGCTGCCATCGGGACCTGCCAGTAGCCGGAGCGTAAGTCGAGGGATGAAAAATACTGCGCTCCCTGCAAGCAATCTAGTGCGTCGTCGATTCGGGGTAGAGGATAAACATCCTTGCGTGTGATCTTGTTGAGACGGCGGTAGTCCACACAGAACCTGATGGAGCCATCTTTTTTCGTCACCAAGACAACAGGAGAGGCCCAAGGGCTGTGAGAAGGCTGTATTATGCCGCCCCGAAGCATGTCGTCAACATTGTCACGGATGACGTGGCGCTCGCTCGGCGAGACTCGGTACGGTCGCTGACGCAAGGGAGCGTGGGTACCAGTGTCAATTGTGTGAGAGACGGCCAATGCGCGCCCCAAGGAGGGCTGGGAAAGGTCGAAAGAGTTGCGGAAGCGGCAGAGAAGTTCCAAGATTTGGTCACGGTAAGCGGACGGAAGGTCGGGAGCGATGTTACGACGAAAGACGTCGATGAAAATCGGATCGGGCGCGGTCGCACAACAGGCTAAGGCAGTAACTGGGGAACAGGCACGGGCAACGGAGAACTCGGAAGCAAGAGCAGGGTCCAGTTCTTCAATAGAGCCGAGGCATTCGCCGCGAAGAACAAACGACGGGCAAGAAGATGGGTTGGTGACATAGATGGCGCAGTGGCCATCGGAAATCGAGACAACGGCGAATGGAATGAGGAGGCGCTGATGGCGAGTGGCTGCTGCGGTAGGTGTGAAAAGAACAGGGCCGCTGAGGAAAGAGTCGGGGCGGAGCGGAACGAGGGCTGAAGAGGAGGGAGGTATGTCGGTGTCGGCAGCTACAAGAAGCTTAGCGGAGCACACAGGTAGGTCACACAACGAAACATCACACAGGAGAGAAAGCTCAAGTTCCGCACGGGCACAATCAATCACTGCACGGTGGGTCGAGAGGAAATCGCAGCCGAGGACGACATCGTGAGAGCAGGCGGTCAGCACAACAAACTCGATGGTATAGGCGATGTCGTTGATAGAAATGCGGACCGTGCAGGCTGCGATGGGGTAGATGCGCTGAGAGGTGGCCGTACGTAGTGAAAAGTCAGACAGCGGGTTGTCACCTTACGAAGTTTGCGGCGAAGAGCATCACTAATTACTGACACTGCAGCACCCGTGTCGACGAGCGCGAGAACGGGGACGCCTTCAACAGACACCTCAATCACGTTAGCAGGAGAACACGGAGTACTTAAAAAGTTGGCAAAACACGCAGTTCTTGCCTCCTGAACTGCGGCAGTCAGTTTTCCTCTGGGAGAGGGTCCGGGCGGCGGAGCATCGGAGAAATGGAACGTCGACGAGGGGAAGGCGAGCGGCGAGTAGGGTACTGGGAGCGATGTGTAGAGGAGGCAGAAGAGACATTAGGCAAGGGCGGCCCGGAATCGTAGCGGAAATTGCGCATGAAATCGCCAGAACGAGGAGATCGCTGACGGCAAAAGCGTGCGACATGGCCCGGAAGACCGCAGGAATAGCATATCGGTCGATTGTCCTCGGTACGCCATGGGTTCGTAGGGTTTCGGCGGGGTCGACGAACCGGGACCTGCGGCGGGGGTATAGACGGGGGTGGAGCATAAAAGGCCGGGCGGCTAGGGTAGGCGGCAGAGGTGGGCGAGCGCCGTGTACCGGTGACTGCTTCAGCATAGGTGAGCGGCGCTGCCACAGGAGGAGGTGGGGGACTGGATGGCAGAACTGCAGCGACCTGCTCCTGAATAGCACGACGGATAGTGGGCGTGAGAGATGGCGGCAGGTCGTGCGGAGGGCAGACGGGGTCGGGAATGTGATGCAGCAGAGAAAGCTGGCGAGCGATCTCTTCGCGGATGAAGTCTTTAACCTGCTGCATGAACAGGGACTGCTCAGCAGACGAGCCACCAAGGGCCAAGCCAGCAATACCCCCCGCAGGCGCGCCGGACTGCCGCGTAGACGCGCGTTGCTTGCGGAGTTCGTCGAAGCTTTGGCATAGCCGGATGACGGTAGCGACGGAGGTGGGGTTCTTCGCCAGCAGCATCTGGAAAGCGTCATCGGCTATGCCTTTAAGTATGTGGTTGACTTTATCCCCTACGGACATGGAGGGGTTGACACGCTTGCACAGGTCAACGATGTCCCCGATGTAGCTTGTGAACGTCTCGGAAGGGAGCTGAGATCGAGCACGAAGACGTTGCTCGGCGCGAAGCTTCCGGACGGCGGGGCGGCCGAAAACGTCGGCGAAGCTCGTTTTAAAGGACGACCAGGTGGGAAGATCGGCCTCATGGTTGCGAAACCATAGGTTGGCAACGTCCGTTAGGTAGAAGAGGACGTTGCTAAGTTTCACGGAATCGTCCCACCGATTGTAAGTGCTGATGCGCTCATAGGAGGCCAGCGAATCGTCGACGTCTTGGTCATCGGTGCCACTAAAAGGAGAAGGGTCACGCTGGCGCTGCACCCCGTGACAGAGTACGGTGGCAGAGATGGGCTGCGATGGTTCACTCGGACCTTCCGGCATGGTGGCGGAGACGAGGAGCGTTCCACTTCGAAGATCCAGGATGAGGACCGGGACGGGAACCGAGGCACCTCCACCAAGTGTCAAGGCGTTTATTTGAAGCACAGGTCGGTTGGTCTTGGTTGACCGGCGACACGATGGGCACACTCACAGGCGTCGTTCGAAAAAACCCAGCTGCACTTCGTCTGCTTCTTCGTTGTCCCTCTTGAACTCGTCCGCTTCTTCGCTGCGCTGCGCCTGTCGGTCCCATTACAATATATATATATATATATATATATATATATATATATATATATATATATATATATATATATGTATATATATATATATATAATTTACGAGAAGCCAGGAAACAGCATATTCACGTAAGCTGCACGAAAAGCTTTAATTTTTTGCAGAAATGCAGCAGTCGAGAGCAATATCAAACCTAGCCGTAGAAAAAATATGTCGGCAGTATCACGATGAAGTCTAGTACTGTGCTTTTCTTCAAAGGCTCATTTAGCCTGATGATGGTAAAGAGAATTCGGTTTGTGCAGAGGACACAACTTTTAGCATCAGCACAGCCTATTCACTGTTAAATGCAAGGTTTTCTTTCATCTGTTATTTATTATATACCTAAAAATCAATTGTGATTCACACAAAAGTAATCAAGAAACGGTACCAGAATTTTTCGAGGGACGATGTACCAACACAACACAGCATCCAATGCGACCAGCTCCCCAACTGTACTGGACCACAAGCCAGCAGCGCCATAGGTGGCAGGAACAAGGTTTTCGATTGAGGTGAAATGCGAAAAGAATGGCAGACGCTTAAGGTTCTAAAGAGGAACGCGATAGCGTTACCAGGCTGGCCCCCCTTGTCGGCAGCCGCTATCGGCAGCCGCTCGTGGGGAAGGAGGGTGGGAGCAGGTTTGAAGCCTACCGGCAGCCTTTATTGGAAGCAGCGCGCCGGATGGGTAGGGAGGGTACTCGGTTTTACACTTTGATGGGGAAGCTGTAGTAGGCCTCCGCCACTGGGTCTCTTTCGATTTTTCAGGCCCAAACTACGCAACGCAGCCGCGGCAGCAGCGGAAGCCTGTGGCGACGGCGATGACGGCTTTTTCGCCTCACGCGCTCCTTATAGTCCAAGCGTAAAAACGCCCCTGTGCCGGCGACGTGACAGCACGTTGAACACCTCCAGACGGTATCATTTACTGCGAGGCCCTCCACTGCGGCCAGCCTCAAAGACCAAATCTCACTTTTTCTTATTATTTATATCAAACCACACGAACCACATACCATTAGCACTTAGCCGTTTGCTCGTGCGGTTTCTTTGTGCCTGGCGAGAAAGAATACGGCCAAAGTAGCCTGCTTCGATGCTTTGAGCCAGTGATTCTCTTTAATTTTTCTTGTACGTGCTTGCAGGTGCGTGCTTCTGATGGCCACAGCAGTGTTCGCGGTTTACACAGTAAGAAAAAATTGGAGAGGACACAAGTGCTTGTATGCTTAAGCGCTTCAGGACACTTATATGCCGAATGTCATTCTCAACTTTATATTGATAGATCCTTGGGAGTCATCATACTCCGGCAGGCGTAGTGGTGCAGTGTTTAAGCGATACACAACTGCCCAGCCGTTGCAGATGCTCCCAGCGATGAGCCTTATGCGACCCAGGATGTTCTTCCCGAGCGACCAGTCATTAATTTAACTGCTACCTGCCACGATGGGCAATTTCCTCACTAATATGTGGGAAGATTGTAATGGCGCCGCTAGGTTATTTGGACTAGGTGGCCCACCTGCCTCCTAGGTTGCTCTCTAAATACTGCCTGCCAAAGCCATGTACAGGATTTTTTGCTCACAACGCCAAGGCCGATAACGCCAACACTGGATTTTCTGGAGAATGGGGCCTTTAACACAGTTGCGCTAAAAGCAGTTTTTTCTTGTCGATATTCTGGAAATCTTCTACTGAAACATTGATGCACTCAATCCAATTGCTCAACTTCCATTTAGCCATACTGTAGGTATTTGTGCAAGGATTTCTTGATCCAATGAATTAGCAAGTGTTGTAAAAAATATCAGCAGGCCAAAAAATGTATGATGCCAAATGATTTGCTAGTGCCTCGCGCATTTAAATACAGTGCAGCATTTGTGAACATTTTTCACGCTCATTGAACATTAGCACAATATTCCTGAGCTCACGTTCACCAATAACACGTCATGAATATCTGAGGGTCCTTCAGATAAAGTATATTGACTCAGTACCTGTCTTTGGAGAACTTCTTGGAGAAAACTGCCTTTTTTATTGCCTACCAGAGAACCACTTAGGGCACTGTTCCCAGGAATGTCTTACCTTCAGGCTTCCCCCAACATTTGTCTCAAAGCGGAGCCATCCACGTGCGAAACCTAGGTAAACGTCAGGGGCCACGTGTCGTGCATTGGAAGCACATTTCAATGCGGTGCATCGAATCCTGAAAATACTTTCCTCAAAGATCACTAAACTCAGGAACATAAAATGAGTAATGAATTACATGATGTTTTCTCTTGCCATCCGTTTCGACATGGCTAATTTCTTCCAGAACAAGCCAAAACTTTACCGTTAAGCTTGAACACGCCTCCACATCTTATATATTCGGACTTTCATCAGTATAATTTAAGGCTGGTTTTTCTCACAGAGAATTATTTCTGGTTATTTCTATCCAAGAGGAAGGGTCTGCATGTTTTAAACAGGCAATGAAGATTATACTTCTATTTTCAGAAAGCAACATGTCAGATATAATTTCAACGTTCTTCTCTGTGTTTCCGTGATGTTCCGTATCACCACAAGCAATAATAGCAGTATCAGCCACTTATAACAGTGCTCATCCACCATGAATATAAGCATTGGTGTAGGAATTTCCGCACTTAATGTCATTGGTGCAAAGATTATTTCCTTGCTGTGATCTTTGCGGTCAAGTCAAGTTGCGACTGGTGAAAAGAGAAGATGATGGAGTTTGCCTTCTACTCAGTACAAACGTTCTCTGTAGCTAAGGCAATAAATTATTTTAGGAATGTAAACAAAAAATTCGCCATCCATAAAAAGGATGAACTTTAATGTTTTATGCCCTGACGAAAATTTGGTTCAATACCTGGCGTTCCCGCACTGCGTCAGTTCTAAAGTGTCAATCAGTTCCAAGTGCTCCAGCACCTAACATTTCGCAGCGCTTGAATTGTACTCAAAGTTTAGTGTTACAATTGCCGGCAATTGTCACATTGCCGGCCGAATATATAGACGAGGAAAAATGAACTTATCTGTATATAAACAAAAATTTGAGATAGTTGGGATGGGGGCGTTTCCTCTGGAATGCATCTTTTTATACCAATAAGACTTACATGAGAGCGCCTAACCCTTAAGACAGAATAGAACTAGCAGAGCTATCGAAGTTAATAAATAAGCGCAGGGGGGGGGGGGGGGGTAGCCGACATAAGGTAGTTTAATGTGGAGAGAAACGAGTATGTTTTAATGAACGGAGGTAGCCTAAAAGCGGTGAAGAGAAAACTAGGCATAGGTAAAAACTTGATGTTGAAGTTGAAGTTTATTTCTCGCTCTTAGTGGTACAGGTATCACTGGGAGAGAGAGGATGCAGGCGAAAATGCTGCCTGAATGCAGGTTGAGAGGCACCCTACACCCACATTGCTGAGGCAACGTATTGTCTCAGTTGTTCACAAGACAGCTATAGGTGAGGCAGTTGTTTAAAACAAAACTATCAACATGAATGAGATATTCACGATAGCATTTCAACATTTAGCATCAAAATCATAATAAAAAGAGATATAAATACTGAAAACAAAAGCACCACATCATCCAAGTGTACAACATAAGAAGAATTCACCCGCGTTATATCTTTATTTAGAGTTCACAGCAAGTTCTAGCTAAACGTCTTCAAAAAGGTACAAAATGGTCTTTAGGCTCTTCACTGTGGTGTCTCTTAGCGATATGCTGTTATTTTCTATAATGCTCAGGTATTTTGGCAGAACAAAACAAAATGATTACATGCCGTAGTTGGTGCGCCAAAGAGACAATGACCAAGGAATATGAGAGCGGGTACCATAGACGGTTGAATAGCGAGATATTTTTAGAAGCAAGAGAGTGCATGCTTTCATCGTTAGTAATAACCGCAGTTTTGTACATTGATAGCAATTTGAAAGGAAACAAAGAAGTGATCTTTCCCAAATTTCATAAAGTATGGATGCGTGTGGGTATGCCACGATACTTTTGCTTTTAGTCTAATTGCCCGATTTTGTGCACTTATTAGTTCCGATATGTTGTGTTGGGTCACCGTTCCCCAAACTTCCAGACAGCAAGTCAGTGTTGAGAGAAAGAATGCTTGATAAATGAGGACCTTTACTTGAGACGGAAGTGTGTCCCTATGTTGGCAAATAAGACCGTTAAAGCTATTTAGTTGTTTCTGAACATGATTGACCTGCTCGTCCCAGGTGGGACACTCTGGGAAGATTACTCCCAAGCATTTTATGTTTTGCACGATTGCAAACAAGCAGGGTAATGTCGTTGGCAGCATGGATAAGATAGATCGTTAAAGTAGCCGAAGTGTTCTACACAAGTCTATACAGTGCCCAATGTCATCAGAACGTTAATGAGAGAGACAGTAGAGCACAGCAGTTCGTCATCAGGCCAGTAACGAAAGAGGAAGTAAACGAACTCTTAGGAGCAATGCAAAGGGAAAAAGCAGCTGGTGAGGATCAGGCAACAGCAGATCTGTTGAAGGACGGAGGGGAGATTGTGCTAGAAAAACTAGCCACCATGTATACGCAATGCCTTATGACCTCGACCGTACCAGAAGCTTGGAAGAACGCAAATATTATCTAAATTCATATGAAAGGAGATGCCAAGGACTTGAAAAATTACAAACCGATCGCCTTACTGTCTGTTGCCTGCAACGTAATTACTAAGGTAATCGCTAAAATAGTCAGGGCAACCTTAGACTTTAATCAACCAAATGATTAGCCAGGCTTTCGAAAAGCAGATTCCACAATAGATCATATTCACACTATCAATCCGGTGATAGCGAAATGCGCAAAATATAACCATCCCTATATATAGCGTTCACTTATTACGAGAAAGCATTTGAGTCGGCTGAAACCTCAGCAGTCATAAAAGGCGTTGCGGAATCAGGGTGTAGAAAAGCCTTATGTCAAAATACTGGAAGATATCTATAGCAACTGCACAGCTACCGTAGACCTCTGTAAAGTCAGCAATAAGATTCCAATAAGGAAGCGCGTTAGGCAGGGAGACGTGATCTCGCCAGTGCTATTCACCGCGCCTGTTTACAGGAGGCATTCCGAGGCCGGAATTGAGAACAGTTGGGGATAAGCGTTAACAGAGAACACCTAAATAATCTGCGATTCACTATGATAGTGCCTTGCAGAGTCACTCAGGAGATGAACTGCAAAGCATGATCAATTAGTTAGAGAGGCATAGCAGAAGAATAGTCCTATCCTATAAATAAACGTGCAGAAAACTAAAGTAATGTTCAACAGGCTAGCAAGGAAACAGCAGTTCACAATTTGCAGCGAAGTGCTGCAAGTGGTGAAGGAGTATGTCTACTTAGGGCAGGTAGTGGCAGCTGATCCGGATCATAAGAAGTAAATAAATGGAAGGAAAAGAATTGGGTGGAGCGCATATGCAGGTTCTCTCAGATCATGAATGGCAGTTTATCAATATCCCCCAAGAGAAAAGTCTATCTTACCGGTACTCACCTACGGGCCAGAAATGTGGTCGCTAACGAAAAAGGGTTCAGCTTAAGTTAAGGACAACGCAGCCAGCCATAGAAAGAAAATGATAGGTGTAACGTTAAGAGACCAGAGTGCAGGCAGAGTAAGTGAGGGAACAAACGCGCGCTAGTGACATCCGAATCGATAGCAAGAGGAACAAATTTCCTTGGGCAGGGCATGTAATGCGAAGTGAAGATAACCACTGCTCCTTAAGGGTAACGGAGCGGATTCCAAGAGAAGGCAAGCGTCGCAGGGGCGGTAGAAGGTTAGGTGGACGGATGATATTAAGAATTTTGCAGGCATACGGTGGGCGCGGCTGCGAAAGGACAGGGTTAATTAGACACGGAAGAAGCCTCTGCCCTGCAGTGGGTGTAGTCAGGTTAATGATGGTGATGATGATGATGATGATGATGATGATGATGATGATGATGATGTACAAGTTCATATTTACAGTTCTCTAGACACACAGCGCAGCCGCGTTGGATCTGTGGTTATGCCGCTCGGCTGCTGACCGTTTTTTCTTCGTTCTATAAGGGGGCTTCCCTTTCTATATACTGTTTGCTGCAGCGCAGTTTTTCACAGCACTCCTACTGGCATCTGGTGGAGGTCCTAGCAGCCAATGGCCATGGCGCGCACGCGCTTTGAAAGCCTGCGAACCAGCCTCAGCTATGGGTAGTCAGCGCAGGATATTACCTTAACACAGCTGTGGGCTAGGAAAAACCTCGAAGTAAGCGCCGATTTCAAGGCCGGTCACTTAAGCAACAACCAACACTGTTCGTCACCCGACAAGGCAAACACACTCCAATAAAGGCCTAGTTTTCGAAGCCTGCTCCGGCCTATCTGCAGCAGTCCCGATTACTTCTCCCCAAGTGGTCGCCTTTTCCGGAGCCATTCTAAAAGGCGTCTCTCAGCCGGAGTAGCTTTGGGACGTTAGACTCCCATAAACCATCTTCAGCGATTCTTGTTGCGACATGAAACAATCGATTCACCATTTTCATCACGGGGCTAAATTCAGCGTAATGGTACGAGATGACTACATGAATACAGGCTGACAGCGACAGGGACACCATGGCAATATGTTTGCTTCAGATATTTGGCGTAAAAATATTTGTTACGAACTGAAGGCCTCGCCTTCCAGGCAATGGGGTCCGCTAGCCGTGGTCTCGCCCGACGAGTGACACACTTACAGTCATTACAAAATCACCAGTGTATTGCGGACCAAAACAACGCTTTAAAAGGGGCACATCATAGAAAGGGGCACATCATCGCTCGTGCTGACCGCCGAATCCGTGACCAGGCTCCAGCAACGTTCCCGCCGGAATCCCCACCCACAGCGCTTCGCAGCCCGTATTAAGGATTCACCGCAGAGATCGCCACACCTGGCGAGCAACGGTTCGGTCATGCTCAGTTGATCCTCAGTTGGGTAGATGCGCGCACATTTTTTTGACTGGTAGAGAGCACACGCAGTTTAAATGGCTAAAAAAAGAACCGTAGAGCCTTACAGAACAAAGCAACAATATGAAATAAAGTGGTTGTCAGGCAAATTGGGTGTATCAGCATGGTAAGATAAAAATACGTGCCTTTCAGAGTAAAGAGCAAAGATATCGAAACTGATTTTTCCCTAACATTGGAAGGTGATAATCTTGTTTGAGCACGCACAATGAAGTTTTTTGGAGTCATTTTTGAGGAACGTATGTTATGAATGGACCATAAATATTACATCTGCGATGAGGTTGTGTTAGTGGTATTGTTACTAATTTAGACCGGTCTTCTGAATTTGTGTAAAACTACAAATAAATGGCACTCGTTAGTGTACTCACGCGTGTTCCAAAGCTTACTTGTACGAAGTTCCAATACCCGAACAAACAAACAAAAGGCTTTGCGTGGCAGAACGAGCAGTACGTGTTATAGAAAACAAACACATTTTTGAACACTGCCATGTATTTTGCAAATCGTAATTTGCTGACTGTGATCTACCGTACGAAAAGAAATTAGCGGTGTTTCTTTGTAAGTCTGCACAAGGAATTTTGAACGGCCATTCCTGACTATTACTGGTTACTATTTTCGGCATGCAAAATAAAAGCCTTAGGAGCTCAAACTAGTTAGAAATTTGAGGATTTAACACACTTGTCACCGGATCTGCTGATGTCGAGCCCATTCATTTGAAATTTTCTAAATGAGAATTCGAGCCCGGAAATAATTTAAAACCGTGACAAAGAAGGATTGGTTCGTGTGTGACAAATATCAGTGTCATTACAATGCTGTTCCTTGTTTTCTATTATCTGTTATGTGTTGTCCGACTTGTCCCGCGTATAAGCTTGTTTGCAGTGTTTCGTTTCCAATTTCTCAAATATATATATCACCCTCCCACCTGTCTTTCTGACGACCTCTCCTACTTTTGGACTTCTTTTGGAATTTATCTCTGCTGTGCATATTACTTCAGATTTAATCTGGCCTACTGCAACTATTAACGCGGAAAATAATTTTGAAATATGAGAAAAACATACAGCTCTTTTAACCGGTTTTCTTTCAGTGCTGCACACGACAGAAGCGTACATTGGTACCCTTCACATCAATCACATCATACACGCTTCATATAATTGATACGCTACGCTGCAACTGAAAGCAGCGTATTTGATTGTGCATTGTTCGGCTTAGTATATGAGATTTAAAAAGGTATTGGTGTTTAGTTGCTTGAAAGAGAAAAGGGAAAGGGCTTTTAAAGCTGGAGCCTGAAACCCGACCCCTTTCCGGACTATGATTTTTTAATCATTAATATTTTGTATATAAGGCGCACATTTTGTCAGTCAAAATGTTTTGGTTCGCTCTTTGGAAATGCTTTTAGATACAGATGTTAACTGTCCTAGTATTTCAGAAAGGCGCAGTGATAGTGCACTTACACGGTATCCTGACATATGCCCAATCACGCCTTTCCCTGGGCTAGACAAATCCTCAGGATTGAAGCAATATCTACGAAATTTCTAACACCGTGGGTTGACGCTAAAGTGATTTAATTGTTCGAAAATCATCAAGCCCCAAGTTCCGCTGAAAGAATCAGCATCGCGACAGCTATCAGAACTAAACAATATAGTACTCTCCGGCAGATCATCAGTCTGATATTTGAGCATCAAAAAGCGAAATTTTTTTCCAACATCCTATGAGCACAAGCTTGCTGCACAGTGCTTCTTGACATTGAAACTGGCTCAAGGTACCATGCCTAGATTGGTATAGTGTCTTGATGGCCATCAGTTGCCTGATTAACTAAAATCTATTATTTAACTTTTGAGTGACTGCCGTAAACGGGCACGTTAGAACTCTATGCTAAGAAGTAGACCCATTTTCATTACTTTTTGCGCTAAGTAAATGTAGGAGTAATTGTCTCACATCTCCGTGGACATCTGAAGCGCGCCGTAAGAGAACGGAGGAACGTGGGAGTGAAAAAAGAAAGAAAGAACGAGAGAAGTGCCTTAGAGGAGGGCTCAGGAATAATTTCCACCACCTGGGGATCTTTGACGTGCGCTCACATCGCACAGTGCACGGGTACATTCTGAGTTTAGCCTCTATCGAAGCGCGGCCGCCACGGCCGAGATCGACCCCGGGAACTATACGGCTCGGTAGCCAAGCGCCGAAACCACTGAGACATCGCGGCAGGTGCGTATTTTTGCACAATCCTACTTCGTAGATTTATCCTATCCCGCATACGTTCAGAAATATTCGGGTACAATTTTTCAAATCGATCCGCACAATAACGCATGCAAGAGAGTGACGATCGGCGCGAAACTGCTCCAGGAGTGACGCGACATTTCATCAGCCAATGGCATGTGAAGCTGATAACGGTTTCTTCTTCACTTCTGGTTCTCGAAATGCGGTAAATGCCCCATGCAACAGCTGCATCAGACTACAGCGGAGTTTCGCGTCAGCAGGCACTGCCTTGCATGCGCAATTACACGAAATCAGTGGAAACTTTATTGGCGAATAACTCGGAACACACAATGCACTACAGCTAGAAATGCTACCATGTTTAAGTTTCTGATATAAACATTTATGCTAGCCGCACTGGCTAAATAGTGTATTGTTATTTTTTTGTTATTAGATGCTTTTGGTGACAATTGTGATCTCACTCTGAGGGAACTTGACCAAATAACATGCACAGAAGTGAACTTCAAGCACCACTCAGCGCCTAATCTTCAGGAATCTCTAAGTTAAGTTTGATCACACTGTACAGTGGGACCATTCCGGCTAAGTATTCTTCCAGTCCCGCAAAGCTCGCTGCAATTTCTTCTTCGCCGCGTTCATTTTAACTGTGTAAACAGTGCAATCACTATATTTTACGACTGAGAAACAACGCTTCATCCTCATTTATTCACTCTTGAACCATGACAGTCCGAATCTGGAGACAACAGCATCAAACGTCTAGAAGAAACGGGCCATATATTCATTAACATCTATTCGCATAATGCAGCCATTCTAAAAGGTCACCATCATAGCTGTTACTACTCTTGGGCTTAAGATTTAAATGCATGTTGATTCCTGCAAAAATGACGTTTATTTGCTCCCCAAAGGAACTGTACCACGCCTTATAGTTGCATTAATGAGTACGGTAATGGCAATTTGGGCGACTAATGTGGCCGCTGTTTCTACAGCTTAGAAGGTTAGCAGAGGTTAAGAGATATATGCCTAACTTGAGAAGACACAGTTCTCCGCCAAAGCAGCGTTCTCCACTAAATTTTGTAAACAGAAGAAGAATATACTGAACTTCCTGGTAACGCCAACCCATCCAAAGCTGATGCTTTCAGCATCGTTTCTATATGCTCCGACTCCCCTCTTCTCTTGTGCTGCTACCGACATAGTATTTTGGAGTTGAAAATCTTGCCCCTATTTCTTGCCCTACTACAATTGCATTGTCCTGAATACTGATGTTCAATTTATAAGGATAATAGTCCAAAGCAGGTTTCTTGATCCAATTGACTTTTACAGTCGATCAAACAGAGTGCACTGCGCGCCCCGAACTTCTCTATAGGATATGTGATTATTGAAGCGTGAAAAGCAAACCTTCTCCTCATGGTGTTGCTGTCACTTTACGCACAACACAAACTATCCCCTCTAGTTTCTCGAAGTCTTCACGGCAGTAGCTTTTACATACTGTTTTATGCAACCGAACATGCACTCCTACACTGGTACAGATCTCCTTTTTACCGCTATAACAACATCAGCAGTTCGCTCTTTCCTCAGTTTTGCGCCATAGTCGCCGCCCGCAAGCCTACCGCCGGGCACCTACCAATAAAATGCACCGGCCTTAAACAATGTGGACACTGCAGTTGTAGCCCAGTGGCCAGGCATCCACTCTGGAATATGCGCCCTAATACAGCTACTTTTATTCGCCAACACAAACCAGCTGACTCTGGCTTGTCTTTGTCAGTAGCGTCCAACAGCACTGTTTTTGAGGGGTTTCTCTTCTTAAGCAGGACCACCCATTTTGTAAATTCCGAGCTCTTCCATTAGGTATAATTGGTGTTCAGGCTTCTTGGTTGTTAAGCGCTGAAATGCATTGGAGGCGCTGCATAGTTCTACAGCAAAAGAAGAGGAGCCACCGAACGTCCTAACTACGCCTAACCGCGCTGAGCATCTTTCCTGGCTTCTCTTCTTTTCGTGTAGAACTATGCAGCACCTGCGATTTACACCAGTCGCTTCCATTATTTGCTGAATTGCAGGTTTTAGCCGCTGTGATTCAAGACCTTCTTTTTATTACAAGTTGCTTGGGAAGTGCGTAGCGCACACCCTGGAGAGTAATATCATAAGGAAATGCCGAACGAACCAACTATATGCATGAACACGTAGTGTCGTTGACAATCAGCTCGGAGCAATAGCTAACTTTTTCAGCGTCACTTTGAGGGCACACAGTGGCGTCTCGGGCTAAGGAAAGTAATTTTTATGGAATTCAAGCAATGTTTTTAAAATACGCCTAGAGAGAATAACGCAAGAATGCGAAAAACTAAAAAATCAGCATCTAATCTTGGTCTTCTAAGCTGACATAAACAAATTACACAACGAATTTCTCGTTAGTGGCCCGGTGAAGATCAAGTTTATCTGCATATACGAATTGTCCAGCCACTGTCTTAAATTTACCAGCAGGTGGAATTGGAGCGAAAAATCGTCAAGTTTTAACAGTGGCAAGATTTCAAAGTTAATAATATGTCAATGAGTGCAGAGAATGGGCAGAGGATGTAAAACAAAATGAAGAATTGCTTGTGGACTTCGTTACACCGTGAGAGATTCTGTCCGCCCGGAGATTAGTACAGTCTGCGATAGGTTTTGAGGTTTGTGCCTTAAGGTGCGCATTTTGTACTCTCTCTGCTCAGATACAAAATTGGTGATGTGAAGACAAGATAATACCATGTGTTTTAATATCTTTATTTCGTTACACGTATCTGTTTATCATTTTTGGAGTAGCGTTTCTAGTCGGTATTTTCTCTTCCTTCACTCTTTTGCGTTCGAGATAATCGTGATATGCACTGCTAACAACGTTATCCGGATGGAACGAAGATGCACGGATGGTCACTCATAGAGCCATAGCGTAGGTCGAGGGCGCAAAGGCAATTCGGAACAGGACCGCATGGGTCTCCTGGCTTTTGTCCAGGTTGGCACTGAATAGAAGAAAAACACGCCAATTATTGGATAGCTGAAAACATGGCGGGAATTGGTAGCGTCCATACGTCCGTCAACGCTGTGCGCTGAGGAATGCTTATGAAAGCAGAGAATAAAACAACAGTAGACAAGTCCTTATATACACTTAGGAAGCGTGCGCATTTGTTCAGTGAGATAAGTAAGTAGACTAAATATTTGTGTCCAAGCTTAGTACGGTTTTTATTAATCGCTGGAATGTGTGGCGTTCTACATAGTTATATAATTATACGATATTTTAGTTATAATTATTTACAATTATATCATCCGGATTTCGAATTTCAATTCAGGTGAAGCAAACATTGCTGGTAATAAGCAGCGACCGGTGATGAAAGGATATAAAATAAATCGATATGCCCTCGACTTCTGAACGAATACAGCAAAATTGTTCAG
Organism: Amblyomma americanum; assembly: GCA_030143305.2. NCBI lineage: Eukaryota > Metazoa > Arthropoda > Arachnida > Ixodida > Ixodidae > Amblyomma > Amblyomma americanum. Next base: position 212,110 of record JARKHS020007085.1, on the reverse strand, counting down.
TGCGGTTAGCTTTTGAAACTTTCTTATAACTTATGCTTCAGTATATGGTATTTGTAATCTCCTACGTTTAAATATTTTCTCAGTATCTTCAGCATTCCTGTGTCGCAATTTTTGATGAGAATAATAATGATGAGAAGCTTACCTTATAAATACAATCGAACCAGTCCAAAACAGAGCAGCCAGATTCATTCATTCATTATACTCTTAAGACATCAGTGTGTTAGGGTTGAAAGCTGAATCCGACATAATGCCCTTATCATCTCGTCGCCGAATGGCCAGTCCTCGCTTGTTTCATAAATTTTTCTATAGTTCACCTGGCCGCGCACCCTATATCGTCCCTCCGGCCTGCATATCTCATCGCACTCATCATCCTTTCCAAGTTTCCCGTCCTCGTACCCGAACTACCACCTTTACCGCATCATTTTTTTTCGTACTTCAGCAGGCTGGAACGACCTACCCAACGGCTTCGAAGCCATCACGTGCTCATCCAACTTTGCCAATAATGTTACCAATCATGTTTCGTTGTGTTAACACTTGCTTACCAAAATATATGTACCCACCCCTTACGTAATACCCCCGTAGGTCTTTCAGGTAATAAAATGAAATGAAATGAAACTCCCTGAAAATCATGTCTTTTCACCTTGCACGCTCACTGCAGAGTTTGTCGCATGCCTCCAATTGCACGTCCATGCTAATATTTATAACTCATTACTTTTTTATGAATTTCAGTTTTCATTTTCCTTCAGTGCGCTTACTCCCTGAAAATCCCGTCTTCTTCACTTTGCACGCTCGCTGCAGTGCTTGTCGTGAGCTTCTGACAGCACGTCCATGTTGAAATTTGTAATTTATTGGGTTTTTATTTGTTTCAGTTTTTATCTACTTTGTACGTGCTTGCACTAATGCCTTCGGTCTTTATTTTATTGTATTGCAGGGCTCACAGTATATACGCGCTTTTCGAATAGCGAATCGATTTTCGATTCGCCGAAATAATAGGGCGTGTTCAAAATGACTCAAAATGAATAGAATTTTTTCTGCGTGTCAAAGAGGGCCCACTACAACGCCGCACAGCATGCTGCCGCGATCGGTATGCGCGGGAGGTAGCATTCAACGCCCCGACGCGGTTGATTAGTGTGACGGTGTTCATACTGCTTGCACACGGCATCCAAGTACAAGATTGGGTGACAGGGCAAGACTCAGGCAGGCTTCGCAATGCCCTGCTTTGATACCCAATTCCGTATGGCATGGTGCTGAGGTAGCTGTCGTCATTTTTTGTCTACTGGTATATGCACTCCTCAATTCCCTCCCATTATTAGTCACAATATATATTTCTACGTGTATAACGTAAAGATCCTATATTTAATCGACTGTCTCTCTGCTGTGTCGTTTTCTAATAGAGCAGTGTGAGCGCTTTTGACAGGTATAGGTACCAGCCCATAATTTATAAGTTTCTGAAGCATTTCTACCAGTTCATTATTTTTGCATTGCACATTTTTATTTTGTAAAGCATTGTATATATTTAAGGCAAGTATTATAATTCTCAACGTGAAAAACGTTGTGCACCAAGCAGCGCGCGTGACTGACTGAACTATAACCGTAACATAGAATTATGGCTTTCAGTAAAAAAATGCATTCAGATAACTAGGTGGTGTGCAGTTGCACAACATTAGCCTTGTTTTACGCTTTATATAACGAGGTTGTCGTCAACGCACTCCAATTTAGTGCCACGTCTCCTAAGCGGACAAAAATTCTACATGGTCTCACAAAAAGTTTATAGTGTGTCTCATTGGCCTACGACACACAGCTTGTGAGAGAGCTCACCACGCTTAACTGTTCATTGCGTTCCTACTCATCCAGTTGTAACGTCTGCATTTTAATTCTAGATTACGAATAAATTGCACCAACCAGACGCTAACTGGTGATATTATTTTGTCAAAGAATACCTCAGGGTTTTTCTATATTTCCTAGTAAACTGAGCGCATAGAAAGGTATAAAATATTTAAATTTTTCACTAAACATTCACGAAATCATTTATTAAGTCTCCCGCTTAAAATCCGTTATGAAAGGAGTATCACACAGCGTTTTTCTTAGTGACTAGAGATGCGGCTTTCAGAGGGATAAATATAGAAGGGTGAAGTAAGGAGTTGTGGCGTGGTGGAAGAAGGTTATGGCTGTTGGAATGGGAGTTACTGTGTACAGTAGGATCTCTTGGGTGGGAGGGAGGTTTAGCACATAGTTCTAGTACGATGCGGCTGCATTTACGAGGCAGGCGACAACACAATGTCTCAAAGCGCCAACCATATCTTTGTCGTTGTAACAGCTTCGTGTTAATGACAATATTTTGATGCCTATATAAGCGCTATGAACCATATGGAGAGTTAAAATAACTTAAAGGTGTGATTTATATTGATATACAGATACCCAATAAATATATACACTGTACTCATGAACCATTATCCGTGTTTTGCGCCGCCTACTTGTAAAAACTGATGTATAGTTCAATGTAGCCATCGGGGAGTTAGTCTCCCCGCATTACTTGTTGGGGTTTAATGAAATGCATTACTAGCATTTTATCAATGCTCTCAGGATAAAAGCCCCCTCCTCCCTTCCCCCTGAATAAATTAAAACGCAAATGCAGAACAAATACAGAAAATTCTTGCCTCAAAACTATGGCATGTCTCAGCATCAGTATCACGCGACCTGGGAAACGGAACTATCCTGATGCCACCATTGATCTCCGCTGCTTTGAATGTTAGCTGTCTCGACGTTAATATACTCCGATATTCCGTCGACACCGCGCATTGTAGAATAAAGTATATTTATTTATCCTGAGGTGCCGACTATCAGCGATAGGCCTTTAAAAGAACAGAAATAAAGAATTTAGCGGCACATCCTTTACAATCGAACCCGACCGTGGTGGCTGCGTTTGTATGGAGGAAAAACGCTAAGGCACTCGTGTGCTGTGCGATGTCAGTGCACGCCGAACATCCCCAGGTGGTCGAAATTATACCGGTGCCCTCCACTGCGGCACCTCTTTCTTCCTTTCTTCTTTCACTCCCTCCTTTATCCCTTCCCGCATGGCGCGGTTCCGGTGTCCAACAATATATGAGACAGATACTGCTCCATTTCCTTCCCCCAAAAACCAGTTATTATTAGTAATATTATCACATGCTTTACTTGCATACGATTGATGCATTTCATTCTTTACATAAATAATAAGCGCGCAGTACGAGTTACAAGGGTTTTCGCTTTCACATGAGTTACATTTTTGTATCAAATTCTCGTTGTACGTTTTTGACTGCATGAGCACGAAATAAATGCCTAGGATGTGCTATCCTACACGCTCTATATAGCTCTCGTGATGAAAGCGTCTCTTTCTTTGCAGGAGAAACCTTCGCACAATACTTCATTGCATTCATTGCGCGTTGTGGAAAATGTTTCAACGGGAAAATCAGTGACATTTTTTACCATCACAGGACAAATGTTTTTTGTTGGGGGCCGCCATGGTGGACCTTGAGGGTAGCTTTGAGTTGGTTTTTGAACCCAAGGGCGTTGGGGATTTTGATACGAGAGACTTGGATGAGGGTAACCCCCGGGTCCTCCAGGAAGTTGTAGCATGGGGCCTCCAGGACGTGGATGCATAGGGCCTGAAGCAGGTGGATACATTGGGCCTCCAGGAGGTGGAAATACTGGGCCTTGACGAGGTGGATGCATGTTGCCTGGAGGTGGAACAGGTCGCGGGCCTCGTGGAGGGGGAAGCCCGTGGCCTTGAGGACGTTGAGCGCCTTGGGTAGGAGGGTTGGGAGGCCGTTGGCCTAAAGGACGGAGAGGTCTAGGCCCTTTATTTTGTGGCTTCGGAGGACGCACTGATCTGAAAAAAGATAATTCTAACTTTTTCACTGACAAAGCATATGATTCCTAAAAGAAAACAAGATAGTGAATTATTTTTACACAAGTTTAATTACAGGGGCTATGAAATATTACACATATTTCTTCAACTAGAAATACCTTAAGAAACAAATTCAAATCCTCGTGCTAAAATTAAGCACTACATGTATTTTGAAAATGTGCATAAAAAAGTTACCGCTAAATATTCAATATATATATATTGAGGGTTAAAAAAAAACATAGTCAAACCGGGGCGCTCTGCGATGGTGTAGCTCATTTTGCTCCGTATGGGGAAAAGGCAACGTACCGCAGGCAGAAAAAAGGTGGTTTCAGTAGGAGCGAATTGCGCCCAGATTTCTTTTTGCCGATTGCTAAGATAACGCCTACAATCAACCAAGCTTTTATTGCCTGAATGTCATTTTTCTTGTTATTAGTGCATGGTAGAGTGCACATCCAGTGGGCAGTTAGGTAAAATGCAGGGTGTGGTGTCTCAACCACGCCGCAGAATTGTATGTATCTTATTTGAGAAGCCAGCGACTATTCAAATATGTTGAATACGAATAAAATATATCATAATAAATGTTGTAAGTGAATGAAAAAATCCGTCGGACATGTATTTTGAATACTGTAATAAAAAATAATTCAGAAAATTTTAATAACGCTTAGTGCACCCACCAGGTATAAATTTTCGGCGTGCAAGAAAGCTTGCCGAGGCTCACCGTCAGCCTTAGAGGATTCAAGTGGTGGTGTGAGATTGCTCTTTTAGATGTCAATATTACGTTTAGTCGACACATAGGTAATATTTACTTGGTAGAATGCGAAGTATTCTTACGTTTTCCTTTGGCCATGTTTATATTAATATTATCGCGAACATGATTTCATGGTCATTGTGCACAGGTCCAAACCAAGCATTTAATATTAAGCCTTAGTTTCCATTGATCAACAAATGTTAACCTTCCACTTTGTGACTAATAAAAAAAAGTCGTAAAAAATGCATCGGCGCTTTTTTTATATTGAATACCCAAAGCAAACAGTTTGTAGTCGATGCTCCTTCGACAAATTATTTACTATCCTCAAATAAAAAGGTATACTCAAGAGGAGGACTACGAGAAATTTAACCTTCACCGAATAGAACCCGCGTGACAACTGTGTGGGATCCTAAAAATGCCTATGCTGTATTGAGATGTGCTACGAATGTGAGGCTGCCTATTTTACACAAATACAAATATTTTGCAAACGACATATTTTGCAAACGGAAGCCTGGTTTTGCCATGGGTAAAATACTTTTTTGCTCCAACATCTTCATGTTTTAACTGTTACATGATTTATTTCTGTATAACATGCTACTCTCACTCAGACAGCATCAATGATGCGGAGCTGCTATCCCCATCATTTGGTCGCTCCGTGCAAGGGCAACGTTTTTACGCGACAGCGTATACAGCTTGTGCGAAAAGCTAGTTCGAAAAGCTCGTTCGAATACAGCGCGGTCGAAAAGTCGCCGGCGTAGTAGTAATCGGAACCACGTGTCGGAAATAATCGGGGGGCTGCGTAAAAAAATCGTATCGTAATTTGTCGTTCTAGTGATCCATAATTGATTCTTGTGTAAAAGACGATGACGAGTTAATGAAAATTCTGTAATTATTGATTAGTGAAATAATTTAAAATAAAAAGAAAAGGGGATTCAAGGGTGTCAAAATGCTCGGAGTGAAAACGTCAATGCTTGGTGATGGTAGTTAGGAAAATTTAGAGATTGTAGTTTATCAATTAATCAATTTAAGGAATTGAAAAAAAAATGCGTTCAAAGCTGTTTCCAACGGGCAAGGCGCCACGCCGAACGGCCAGTGGTGTTTCGTAGACTCCGTGGCAGCACTGCAACACGCTGTCGCGTTACACTCTTAAAGGCGAAGCTTAAGCGTCATCCAATTTTTTTTTATCATTCATACGGGGGACATATTTGGGTTTGGGAAGTTGAGGACATATTCCGAAGCTCTATAGAATGGTTGCAGCTATGGTGCAGGTAACGCAGAAAGATTCACATTCAATTCCGGCAAATTATCGAGCTTATTCCGAATGGCTGAACGGCACAGACGACATGAAAAAAATAATTATGCTTACTCTGATGGCGCAGCGAAAGCGAGGAGAACAAATATACAGTACAATATCAACGCCATCTCAGGACCAAGTAAGTCGCCAGACAGTAGAAAGTGCTGATCATGTGTCATAAGTCCGCCTTAAATAGGATAGGCCTGATTATGTTACATGAGCGAAGTTAAAGTGCTCTCTAATATTAATTTTCTACCGCATGGCATGACAGAACGCTTCCCCTCTCCTGATGCGTTACTTATGTTGTTTTTTTCCTACAGCTGAGAACCACCAATAATTAAGGCATGTTAAACCAAGCCGAAATTTATTCAGCAATCCTCTTCGAATTTCAAGCAGCATTCGTTTTTTTCTTTGGCATTTTACATGCAGGTTTTAGAAAGGTGTTTTATATTCCCTTGTTACACATTTACTCTCAGTGTAGCTCTGATCTTGAGATATGTGTTCGTTACATAAACAAGAGTCCTCTCGGCGTTCCAAGTTCCGGAAATCACAAAACATAAAACTGTGCTTTCACAGCTGTAAAGATTGTTCGTAGTTAACTAAAGTAATTCTGTTAAACAATTCAACTGCTGGATATTTTGCAGAATGCAAAATTGTAGTGACGCCACTTGTCAGCAGAAAAGTACTTCAAACATTTTGTCCAATTGCCTCTTTTTGTCGCAAGTATCCAGACATTTTAGACTGCCCGCAATAATCATTCGTTTGAAACTGCATTTAATGCTGGCAAAGATGCACTTAAGAATGTCAGTTTTATCGCTTTTTTGAAGCTCACGTTAGATCCACTGATAATTTAGGCCGCACACTTCGCTCCTTGTGGCCTTGCTTGCAGTGGTTCTGTATTCATTGCTATAGTGGAACGCGAATGTATCCGCGGTGGCTGCCTACGCCGTTGTTGTGTACACTATAGATTTTATTAGTGCCCTACCTCATGAATCATAGTGCTATGATGGGCCCATTCAGCTCGGATTATTATCTAATGGAGCCTACGTCAGCGCCAGCGTGGTCGTTTTCGTGCGCAGAGACTTCTATAGAAATAGTTTCTTCGTTGTTTATGAATGAAATAAATTAATGGCTGCGGCAGATACCAAAATCATTAGAAAACGTCCCCAAGACTTGCCTCTACGCTATGTGACAAAGAAAGTGACTCACCACGTGGTTACGGTTAGCCGCAGGCCATGACTTCTATGCATGCAAGACAATCTAAATGGTGTTGAGCATGCATGCTATATTGCGTTTGAAAACTAAATAACTACTTTACCGATTTCTTTCCCAAACAATATTCAGATGTAATTTAATTACATTTAAATTGTTTTTTTTAGTTTCAAAGACACAATGTTTCTTTTTGTCAGAAAACTTGTAAGTATTGCAGAATTTTTTTCTCGAGCAGAAGCAACCGTGCTTCACAAATTAGCTTCTAAGAAGGCGTCGAAATTTTTGACGTGCTTTGAAGACAGGCTGGCTTTATCTATAATAAAAATCCGTTCTCCTTTTGCAGAAGATTGTAACGAAGTGTTAAAAAGCAGTTTCAGCCGTGGATATGACACAGATTTCTTAAAATCGTCGACGTCATATTTCAGCAGGCAGTAAATTAGTTTATTCGATTAGTCATCTTGGTCGCGCCCTGCTGATTTCCAAGAATTCGTCATCCACGTCACTTAGCAGTTCTACAGTGATTTATCGTTCATAGTGACAGGACAACTCAGTGCACCGCGCTGCTGTGTCCTACTACTAACTAAACAATAAAAACAAAATCTACAAGCTGCTAGTCTCCTCCGCATAGCGACACGTAGTTCTACTTTCATAACCTTAACAACTGTCTTCCGAAAAAAAAAAGCAATGTGGAAAAATCCTCAATTGCCGCTCAAAAACCGGTACAACCATTGTTTAGTCTCACCGCCAAGCTCCGTGTACATTAACTCCGCTTCTTTTCTCGCCATGAACCACAGGAAAGATTCGAAAAGCGAGTAAAACAAAGACAACACACGCTGAAACCCCAGTCACCTTCACTGCACTGAAGACCGAATGGAGCGGCGAACTCAGCTTTTTCCCGGCGCTGCCTCCGTCGTTTGAAGCTTCCGAAGCAAGCTATTTACTTGTTCGGAAGGACCATGCGGTTTGCCATTTTCCGTTCGGGAATGTTACCGCCATGCGCGTTGCGGCCAGTCTCCTCGCACTTTGTCCCGACGAGCGTAATTGCAAACCGCTGTGGCCTTGGCCAATGTAAACACGGGTGTCACTTTCCAAATCCAAAATGCCTCATCTTCTTCTTCGGCGTCCCAAGCACAGCCTTAAGCTTTGCTGCTTGAAGATATATCCACAAGTGCACTCCTCTACCCCTGGTGTACCGGCGGCCACCTATATAAGACAACTGGGGGCACCGGTGGCCTAGGACGCGTAAATCTTTTTATACGGCCGCACGATCTTTCCCATTTAAATCTATATATGAAGAAGGATGGATAGGTGGGCGATCTGGTATTAGTAGTTCATGGTGGGTGGTAGAGATAATGTACACTCTAAACACAAATACGCCTTTATGGGAGTAGAAATTGACTAAACTGTCGTCTAGCGCGCATTCTTTTATAAAAGAGAGTACGCTAGAGGACAGTTTTACTTCCTTTTTACTCCCTTTGTTCAGAGTGTATAAAATATGTTTTTTCCCAGTAAAATGTTAGTTGCGAATCAGCGCTCTTCCGTGTCGTCTTCTGCGTTGTCTTTCGTCTATTTCGTGCTTTACCAACCACAATGAACAATCTTACCTGCTCAACCATTACACTTTCATAAACGAGCCTTGCGCTGTTGTTCCTTTCGAAGTGCCCTACGCGGCAGATGAGGTGGCAAAGATTTGGGAACGCTAAATGTACTGGCGGGTTCGTAACAAAAGCAATTTCGAGAGTGATAAATTACTTTTGGTGTGAAATAACATCCTCAAAGTAATCCATTACATTAATAGGGGGTGGTGTTCGGCTCCTGACCCGAAAGCCGTCGGTTCTATCCCGGCCGCGGCCGGGATAGAACCAACGGCGACATTATAGAGGACCGTGTACTGTGCGATGTCAGTGCACGTTAAAGAACCCCAGGTGGTCGAATTATCTGGAGCCCTTCACTGCGGTGTCCGTCAGAGCCTGAGTCACTTTGGGACGTCAATCCCACAGAAACCAAAACAAACATTAACACGTTGCTGGAGCAGAAAAGTACTTCTGGAATTGCAATTTACAGAAAAGAGTAATAAAATTACAGCAACTTCACTAGAGTAATTCAATTGCTACCATGTCTGCTGTGTAAGCGATGGGAACACGAATGCACAGTGTATATTTTGTCTGGGATATTCAATCCTGCACATCAGCTCTAATTAAAGTCTTTTTTTTTTGTTCTTAGTCGTCCCTCCCTGCTGCTTGTCTTCGCGCCCAGGAATCATGCTTCGCGCCACACCCATTAAGAAGTTCACTTATCCGTGCCTTTCAATTGATATTTTTTTGCCGAAGCTAGGACTGCATATTCACAGGGGATTGCCGTAACCATAATTTCTATGGGAATACTGCCACTGAATTTTATAAATGATATAGTTCTGATCAGCGCAGCACCTTAATGAACTGCAACGTTTGATTCGGTTCATTCAGTTATGTTGTATAGCTGGTTCAGCTAATGCACAGGAGTGTAAACGAACGGTTCAGTCCCTTTCAATTACTATCAGTTCGCGCCGATACGCCTCTATAGACAGTCATGTCAAGCGTCGTGCAAAAACAGAATTTTTATTCATTAAATACTGTTCGCACGCTGCTGCCGTTCTGAAATGTCACCGTCATATCTGCGCTGTTGACGCACTAATACACTTAATGTGCGTCATTTGCTCTCAAGATGACATTTCCACACCCGGCATTGCTGTAGCGGAGGTTCGCATTGCTTTAGCGGAGGTTCACGGCGACTAGTTGAATATTTACAAATGATAATGGCAAGGCAGCCGAGCAAATTATACCCGGTGTTTTCAGAGTTATGAATTTTTGGCTTACATCATAAATATACGTCTAACTTGAAAAAGAAATTTTGCGGCTGTTCAGCTGGTGGCTTAAGAGGAATAATAAGCTGACGGCGGCGCTCGGTTGTGCCACAAACTTTATCACGTTTGCATTCGGTCTTGTTGCCAAGGTTGCTTTAGCTCCCTCTCAGAGGTAGGAAGCGCTACTTAGTTTTGGATTGACTGTTGTGCTCCTCCTGACTGGGAGACTCATTTTTAAAAAATAAATCAAAACAAACTTCAATTGAATTCACATTTCGCGCTCGCGTTTAATTTCTAAAACACAGACTGAAATTTTCCAGGAGAGGCAGGTCTTGAATGAAATACATTTCCAATTTTTCTATTCACTCCTCGCGTCCACCGAAGCACAGTTTTCACCTACTTTCGAATTCAAGAGCAGGTGCGCACCTACCTAGTGCGAGGCAGTGGTAATGGCGGAATTGTCTATGTAGCGGGAAAGGTAGCTGCTCTGTTTGCGCCGACGGTGGTTCGAATATCGGTCGAGGATGACGATGTTTTGTCAATAGCTGCCAGGATCAATAAAACTCGCCGGGCTAGTCGATGCGTTTTTAGGCGCGAAGTACAGATGCGCAAATCGAACAAGGGCTGCGAAGAAGCACTCTTGTGCTGGTCACGCGTGTTTTTATAAATAATAAAAAAACGAAAACTGCACGTGGAGACATTTCTAAATGTTGAAGACGTAATCATTCTAACATAATTTCTACATATCAGCCGTGTTGTTAATTATTCTCAGTCACTTAATTTCGCGACTAATCTGTTTTTCTACTTCTTGAAGTCGATGCCCGGCCAAAATAAAGCAGATAACGCTCAGGCGTCTGATTTTATCTCGGACTTTATGCGGAACGAAACCTTCAGGCTTCGTGGAGGCCTGAAGGCTTCCCCCTCCACGAGGCCCGCGAGGCCTCGTGGAGGGGGAAGCCCGTGGCCTTGAGGATGTTGAGCGCCTTGGGTAGGGGGGTTAAGAGGCCGTTGGCCTGAAGGACGGGGAGGTCTAGGCCCTTTATTTTGTGGCTTTGAAGGACGCACTGATCTGAAAAAAAAAGATAATTCTAACTTTTTCACTGACAAAGCATATGATTCCTAAAAGAAAACAAGATAGTTAATTATTTTTACACAAGTTTAATTGCAGGGGCTATGAAATATTACACATATTTCTTCAACTAGAAATACCTTAAGAAACAAATTCAAATCCTCGTGCTAAAATTAAGCACCACGTGTATTTTGAAAATGTGCATAAAAAGTTACCGCTAAATATTCAATATATATATTGGGGGTTAAAAAAAAACTAAGTCAAACCGGAGCGCTATGCGATGGTGTAGCTCATTTCGCTCCGTATGGGGGAAAGGCGACGTTTCGCAGGCCGAAAAAAGGTGGTTTCAGTAGGAGCGAATTGCGTCCAGATTTCTTTTTGCCGATTGCTAAGATAACGCCTAGAATCAACCAAGCTTTTATTGCATGAATGTCTTTTTTCTTGTAATTAGTGCATGGTAGAGTGCACATCCAGTGGGCAGTGAGGTAAAATGCAGGGTGTGGTGTCTCAACCACGCCGCCGATTTTTATGTATCTTATTTGAGAAGCCAGCGACTATTCAGATATGTTGAGTACGAATAAAATATATCTTATTAAATGCTGTAAGTGAATGAAAAAATCCATCGCACATGTATTTTGAATACTGTAATAGAAAATAATTCAGAAAATTTTAATAACGCATAGTGCACCCACCAGGTGTAAATTTTCGGCGTGCAAGAAAGCTTGCCGAGGCTCACCGTCAGCCTTAGAGGATTCAAGTGGTGGTGTGAGATTGCTCTTTTAGATGTTAATATTACGTGTAGTCGACACATAGGTAATATTTACTTGGTAGAATGCGAAGTATTCTTACGTTTTCCTTTGGCCATGTTTATGTTAATATTATCGCTAACATGACTTCATGGTCATTGTGCACAGGTTCAAACCAAGCATTTAATATTAAGCCTTAGTTTCCATTGATCAACAAATGTTAACCTTCCACTTTGTGACTAATAAAAAAAAGTCATAAAAATGCATCGGCGCTTTTTTTATATTGAATACCCAAAGCAAACAGTTTGTAGTCGATGCTCCTTCGACAAATTATTTACTATCCCCAAATAAAAAGAAATACTCAAGAGGAGGACTACGAGAAATTTAACCTTCACCGAATAGAACCCGCGTGACAACTGTGTGGGATCCTAAAAATGCCTATGCTGTATTGGGACGTGCTACGAATGTGAGGCTGCCTATTTCACACAAATACAAATATTTTGCAAACGACATATTTTGCAAACGGAAGCCTGGTTTTGCCATGGGTAAAATACTTTTTTGCTCCAACATCTTCATGTTTTAACTGTTACATGATTTATTTCTGTATAACATGCTACTCTCACTCAGACAGCATCAATGATGCGGAGCTGCTATCCCCATCATTTGGTCGCTCCGTGCAAGGGCAATGTTTTTACGCGACAGCGTATACAGCTCGTTCGGTCGAAAAGCCGCCGGCGTAGTAGTAATCGGAACCACGTGTCGGAAATAATCGGGGGGCTGCGTAAAAAAATCGTATCGTAATTTGTTGTTCTAGTGATCCATAATTGATTCTTGTGTAAAAGACGATGACGAGTTAATGAAAATTCTGTAAATATTGATTAGTGAAATAATTTAAAATAAAAAGAAAAGGGGGTTGAAGGGTGTCAAAATGCTCGGAGTGAAAACGTCAATGCTTGGTGATGGTAGTTAGAAAAATTTAGAGATTGTAGTCTATCAAGTAATCAATTTAAGGAATTGAAACAAAAATAAAAATGCGTTCAAAGCTGTTTCCAACGGGCAAGGCGCCACGCCGAACGGCCAGTGGTGTTTCGTAGACTCCGTGGCAGCGCTGCAACACGCTATCGCGTTCCACTCTTAAAGGCGAAGCTTAAGCGTCATCCAATTTTTTTTATCATTCATACGGGGGACATATTTGGGTTTGGGAAGTTGAGGACATATTCCGAAGCTCTATAGAATGGTTGCAGCTATGGTGCAGGTAACGCAGAAAGATTCACATTCAATTCCGGCAAATTATCGAGCTTATTCCGAATGGCTGAACGGCACAGAAGACATGAAAAAAATAATTATGCTTACTCTGATGGCGCAGCGAAAGCGAGGAGAACAAATATACAGTACAATGTCAACGCCATCTCAAGACCAAGTAAGTCGCCAGAAAGTAGAAAGTACTGATCATGTGTCATAAGTCCGCCTTAAATAGGATAGGTCTGATTATGTTACATGAGCGAAGTTAAAGTGCTCTCTGATATTAATTTTCTACCGCATGGCATGACAGAACGCTTCCCCTCTCCTGATTCGTTACTTAAGTTGTTTTTTTTTTCCTACAGCTGAGAACCACCAATAATTAAGGCATGTTAAACCAAGCCGAAATTTATTCAGCAATCCTCTTCGAATTTCAAGCAGCATTCGTTTTTTTCTTTGGCATTTACATGCAGGTTTAAGAAAGGTGTTTTATATTCCCTTGTTACACATTTACTCTCAGTGTAGCTCTGATCTTGAGATATGTATGTTCGTTACATAAACAAGAGTCCTCTCGGCGTTCCAAGTTCCGGAAATCACAAAACATAAAACTGTGCTTTCACAGCTGTAAAGATTGTTCGCAGTTAACGTAAGGTAATTCTGTTAAAAAATTCAACTGCTGGATATTTTGCAGAATGCAAAATTGTAGTGACGCCACTTGTCAGCAGAAAAGAACTTCAAACATTTTGTTCAATTGCCTCTTTTTGTCGCAAGTATCCAGACATTTTAGACTGTCCGCAATAATCATTCGTTTGAAACTGCATTTAATGCTGGCAAAGATGCACTTAAGAATGTCAATTTTATCGCTTTTTTGAAGCTCACGTTAGATCCACTGACAATTTAGGCCGCACACTTCGCTCCTTGTGGCCTTGCTTGCAGTGGTTCTGCATTCATTGCTATAATGGAATGCGAATGTATCCGCGGTGACTTCCTGCGCCGTTGTGTACACTCTAGATTTTATTACTGCCCTACCTTATGAATCATAGTGCTAAGATGGGCCCATTCAGCTCGGATTATTATCTAATGGAGCCTACGTCAGCGCCAGCGTGGTCGTTTTCGTGCGCAGAGACTTTTATAGAAATAGTTTCTTCGTTGTTTACAAATGAAATAAATAAATGGCTGCGGCAGATACCAAAATCATTAGAAAACGTCCCCAAGACTTGCCTCTACGCTATGTGACAAAGAAAGTGACTCACCACGTGGTTACGCTTAGCCGCAGGCCATGACTTCTATGCATGCAAGACAATCTAAATGGTGTTGAGCATGCATGCTATATTGCTTTTGAAAACTAAATAACTACTTTACCGATTTCTTTACCAAACAATATTCAGATCTAATTTAATTACATTTAAATTGCTTTTTTTTAGTTTCCAAAGACACAATGTTTCTTTTTGACAGAAAACTTGTAAGCATTGAAGAATTTTTTTCTCGAGCAGAAGCAACCGTGCTTCACAAATTAGCTTCTAAGAAGGCGTCGAAATTTTTGACGTGGTTTGAAGACAGGCTGGCTTTATCTATAATAAAAATCCGTTCTCCTTTTGCAGAAGATTGTAACCAAGTGTTAAAAAGCGGTTTCAGCCATGGCGATGACACAGATTTCTTAACATCGTCGACGTCATATTTCAGCAGGCAGTAAATTAGTTCATTCGATTAGACATCTTGGTCGCGCCCTGCTGATTTCCAAGAATTCGTCGTCCACGTCACTTAGCAGTTCTACAGTGATTTATCGTTCTTAGTGACAGGACAACTCAGTGCACCGCGCTGTTGTGTCCTACAACTAACTAAACAATAAAAGCAAAATCTACAAGCTGCTAGTCTCCTCCGCATAGCGACACGTAGTTCTACTTTCATAACCTTAACAACTGTCTTCCGAAAAAAAAGCAAAGTGAAAAAAATCCTCAATTGCCGCTCAAAAACCGGTACAACCATTGTTTAATCTCGCCGCCAAGCTCCGTGTACATTAACTCCGCTTCTTTTTTCGCCATGAACCACAGGAAAGATTCGAAAAGCGAGTAAAACAAAGACAACACACGCTGAAACCCCAGTCACCTTCACTGCACTGAAGACCGAATGGAGCGGCGAACTCAGCTTTTTGTTTCCCGGTGCTGCCTCCGTCGTTTGAAGCTTCCGAAGCAAGCTATTTACTTGCTCGGAAGGACCATGCGGTTTGCCATTTTCCGTTCGGGAATGTTACCGCCATGCGCTTTGCGGCCAGTCTCCTCGCACTTTGTCCCGACGAGCGTAATTGCAAACCGCTGTGGCCTTGGCCATTGTAAACACGGGTGTCACTTTCCAAATCCAAAATGCCTCATCTTCTTCTTCGGCGTCCCAAGCACAGCCTTAAGCTTTGCTGCTTGAAGATATATCCACAAGTGCACTCCTCTACCCCTGGTGTACCGGCGGCCACCTATATAAGACAACTGGGGGCACCGGTGGCCTAGGACGCGTAAATCTTTTTATACGGCCGCACGATCTTCCCCATTTAAATCTATATATGAAGAAGGATGGATAGGTGGGCGATCTGGTATTAGTAGTTCATGGTGGGTGGTAGAGATTACGTACACTCTAAAAACAAATACACCTATATGGGAGTAGAAATGGAGTAAACTGTCGTCTAGCGCGCATTCTTTTATGAAAGGGAGTGCGCTAGAGGGCAGTTTTACTCCCTTTTTACTCCCTTTGTTTAGAGTGTATAAAATATGTTTTTCCCAGTAAAATGTTAGTTGCGAATCAGCGCTCCTCCGTGTCGTCTTCTGCGTTGCCTCGTATATTTCGTGCTTTACCACCCACAATGAACAATCTTTACCTGCTCAACCATTACTCTTTCCTAAGCGAGCCGTGCGCCGTTGTTCTTTTCGAACTGCCCTACGCGGCAGATGAGATGGCAAAGATTTGGCAACGCTAAAAGTACTGGCGGGTTCATAACAAAAGCAATTTCGAGAATGATAAATTACTTTTGGTGTGAAATAACATCCTCAAAGTAATCAATTACATTAATAGGGGGTGGTGTTCGGCTCCTGACCCGAAAGCCGTTGGTTCTATCCCGGCCGCGGCCGGGATAGAACCAACGGCGACATTATAGAGGACCGTGTACTGTGCGATGTCAGTGCACGTTAAAGAACCCCAGGTGGTCTAATTATCTGGAGCCCTTCACTGCGGTGTCCGTCAGAGCCTGAGTCACTTTGGGACGTCAATCCCACAGAAACCAAAACAAACATTAACACGTTGCTGGAGCAGAAAAGTACTTCTGGAATTGCAATTTACAGAAAAGAGTAATAAAATTACAGCAACTTCACTAGAGTAATTTAATTGCTACCATGTCTGCTGTGTAAGCGATGGGAACACGAATGCACAGTGTATATTTTGTGTGGGATATTCAATCCTGCACATCAGCTCTAATTAAAGTCTTTTTTTTTTGTTCTTAGTCGTCCCTCCCTGCTGCTTGTCTTCGCGCCCAGGAATCATGCTTCGCGCCACACCCATTAAGAAGTTCACTTATCCGTGCCTTTCAATTGATATTTTTTCCCGAAGCTAGGAGTGCATATTCACAGGGGATTGCCGTAACTATAATTTCTATGGGAATACTGCCACTGAATTTTATAAATGATATAGTTCTGATCAGCGCAGCGCCTTAATGAACTGCAACGTTTGATTCGGTTCATTCAGTTATGTTGTATAGCTGGTTCAGCTAATGCACAGGAGTGTAAACGAACGGTTCAGTCCCTTTCAATTACTATCAGTTCGCGCCGATACGCCTCTATAGACAGTCATGTCAAGCGTCGTGCAAAAACGGAATTTTTATTCATTAAATACTGTTCGCACGCTGCTGCCGTTCTGAAATGTCACCGTCATATCTGCGCTGTTGACGCACTAATACACTTAATGTGCGTCATTTGCTCTCAAGATGACATTTCCACACCCGGCATTGCTGTAGCGGAGGTTCACGGCGACTAGTTGAATATTTACAAATGATAATGGCAAGGCAGCCGAGCAACTTATACCCGGTGTTTTCAGAGTTATGAATTTTTGGCTTACATCATAAATATACGTCTAACTTGAAAAAGAAATTCTGCGGCTGTTCAGCTGGTGGCTTAAGAGGAATAATAAGCTGACGGCGGCGCTCGGTTGTGCCACAAACTTTATCACGTTTGCATTCGGTCTTGTTGCCAAGGTTGCTTTAGCTCCCTCTCAGAGGTAGGACGCCCTACTTAGTTTTGGATTGACTGTTGTGCTCCTCCTGACTGGGAGACTCATTTTTAAAAAATAAATCAAAACAAACTTCAATTGAATTCACATTTCGCGCCCACGTTTAATTTCCAAAGCGCAGACTGAAATTTGCCAGGAGAGGCAGGTCTCGAATTAAATACATTTCCAATTTTTCTATTGACTCCTCGCGCACCGAAGCACAGTTTTCATCTACTTTGGAATTCAAGAGCAGGTGCGCACCGACGTAGTGCGAGGCAGTGGTAATGGCAGAATTGTCTATGTAGCGGGAAAGGTAGCTGCTCTGTTTGCGCCGACGGTGGTTAGAATATCGGTCGAGGATTACGATGTTTTGTCAATAGCTGCCAGGATCAATAAAACTCGCCGGGCTAGTCGATGCGTTTTTAGGCGCGAAGTACAGATGCGCAAATCGAACAAGGGCTGTCACGCGTGTTTTTATAAATAATAAAAAAAAACGAAAACCGCACGTGGAGACATTTCTAAATGTTGAAGACGTAATCATTCTAACAGGATTTCTACATATCAGCCGTGTTGTTAGTTATTCTCACTCGCTTAATTTCTCGGCTAACCTGTTTTTCTACTTCTTGAGGTAGAGGTCCGGCCAAAAATAAAGCAGATAACGCTCAGGCGTCTGATTTTATCTCGGACGTTATGCGGAACGAAACCTTCAGGTTTCATTCAGTTACGGAGGTCATTGTTTATCTAGATATCAAGTACCGCGTAATTAAACCTAGATAAGGAGTGAGAAGAGCTCTCTTGCCTAAATCGTTCTCTATACTATTATGGCTAGTACTGTACTTTTTTTATTTTCCACATCCGTGTACAGAAAATCGTAATTTCTCTGAGAACAATATAAACGTTACATTTTTGTAGCCCAGCTTTTCATTTGAACATGACTGTGCGTTACGTCGCCACTAATTAGAAACATCTTTGTGCACAGACGGTTACTTCACTTACCGAAGCTAAATGTGAAAACTCGTGCTCGCCAAAACTTCTTCAGCCAATTGCAACTTCTGTATCTGGTCAAAACCAACCAATATATGCCAGGCCGAACAAGTTCATGTTCACGACATGTTATCCTTGAAGTCGCAGGAGAACTGGTATGTCACTGCGGCTGTTAAAGCCATTGTGCATACTGTTTTCTCTGTGATCCGCTAACGACGAGTGCGAAGGTGTCAGAAGCGGCGTCCCTGCTGCTGTATTACGTGGGCGTGGTTTCTGCATCGTGTACAACGTAGCAGGCAGTCTTGGGTACGCATTGTTGTTTTTTAATGGAATACTGGAAGGATGCATAGCTCGCCTAAATGGTACGTTACTTTTATACCACTGCAGAGAAGAGACGACTACATCAAAGGTACGAACAGACAAGGACGGTGATGCACTGTCAGCTGAACATTTGATTGAAAATTTCCCTTTTATAACCAACAATTTTGAGGACGGCCAAGTACTTCTTATTATTATTTTCTTTTCTTTTCTATCTGCAGCATCGCACAATAAAAGAACTTCCTTCCTCGATAGGGCTACAGATGCTGTTCTGACACAAAGCTCATAATGCTCATAATACGCGATTCAGCCTCTCTGCATTCTTTTTCGGCACTTCAACGTTGTGAAATTGTGTCCGGAACTTGTATTTTTGGCATTCCTTGCATTTCTTTCAGTGCATTAGAATGCAGGTGCTTGACGTCTCAGTTGATGGTGGAGCGTTTTTTCTAGTCCTTTCCTTGACACACCTTCCTGTCTATCCTGTGTAGTATTTTCCACAAGACAGGGCAATACGATAAAGAATACCTTCAACGCATTAGAAGTACCTAATTGTTTATTGTGCGATTTGGGATTTTAATTTTTTGCCATTTACTCGCGTACACATATTTGTCCTCTTATCAGGCACCGTACAAATTATTCGGATGCCGTACCTCTTGCTGATCTTCATAAAATCATGGGTGAGCCCATAAATGTAACAATCGAAAATTTCAGTAGTGCATTGATTCTTAAACTACGTTTTCATTTTCTCTTACCCGCCGAATCTTCAGCACGAGGCTTTCTGCTATGCTGCGAAGCATCGTAATAAGGAATACAACTGCCACAAGCATAGCAGTCTACTGCTAAAAGCTTTGCTCCATCTGATAGTGGCCCGACCTGATCAGATAAGTCTATAACACTTCCCTCGTCATTCTTCTTTTCACCACCTAGATGTGGTTTGGCTTGAAAGGGCAAAACCGCTTGTTCGTTTCATAGGCTTTTTTGTCCACAAGCATGAACTGGACAGGTTAGGAATGCAACACCTACAGAATAAGTATAACGTCAGTCAAGAGATTCTAGGCCACAGGGTCAGCTTTCGAGCAAAATAGTCGGGCGGTTACGATAACCTAAAGCCTGAAATCTGTCTAGAGGATAGGAGAAGTGTCATTCTCACCTCTGAGTACCTAGATAGTTTTATTGCTATCATAAGTAACAGGATATGCCGCTGAAAAGCAGATCCTAAGGCACCAAGGAACTTTTAACCAACTTTGTATCCTCAGAACATTCTATGCAAATCCCAGCTTTTAAAATGAGTTGCGTTTAATGGTGGTTCCTTTGTGTCGCGGCTGCCGCCGAATAGAGAAATGCCCTCGCAGTCCGTTTTTATTCTTTCCCATTCGTCCCGATGACATGCCGTGGTTAGTTGCAGGTGTTTCGAAAATTCGGCTGCGTGTGCCGCGCTTGCGCAGATCGGTTCCGTGGGGTTACCTTTGGCGAGAACAGCAAGGCTACTCTGGAGAGGAATTTCGCGAAAATCAAAGTTTCGTTTAACGTGGGTTGCTTCGCGACGACACTGCCGATGAGTGGGTATAGTGTACTACTGCGACTGCAATGTATTTATTAATTCGTATATTATGTATATATGCAGCATCTTTAGTAATAGGTCCGACACAAAAACGGAAAGTTTAAAGGTTGCCAGCATTTCTTTAACATAATCGCATATGTTCCAGAAATGAACACTCGTGTAGGAATAGCATAGTCAAGTTAGTCATTTTATTGCAGCGCCTTTAGGCGGCTTTTTACCGATGGCCTTCATACAGCCCCTGCAGTTGATCCTGTGGAGTTACAGCTGTCTACAGCACTGCAAAATCACAACTTGAGTCTGTGCGTGGTAAATTGTGTCCAGTGGAAAGATTTTCTCCAGCACATTGGTTATTTTGCTGTCACTGCAAATTCATAGCGTTCGTTGTCTTGACGCAGTTAGTTTTTCGTTGCAAATCATACCCATCATGTACGCCCCACTAGCCATAATTTCGAGATTATCACTGGTTCGAAACCGACTTGAGTTTAAACGCCGATGGGTGAAAAACGGCAAGGACCCATAACAAAAATGCTTCCAGATATGAGAAGTTGTAAATAAAAAACCCGCTATTAATCGTCGAATAAAACACTTCATTTCTTGGCACTTCTCTTGCATAGCCCGAGCAAAACAAACACGCCCCCATTTACCAGGCAATGCAGCTAAGCTCCGTCTCCAGAGGCGTTTCATCCTCATAATTATAGATTTCATTATTTCACTATAGACTTTTTGACTGCACATTAGCTGCAGATGAAGCCTTTGTTCCACTTATTTTATCTAGGTGAAGGCTCCTTTCAGCTTTTATATGGCCAACACCAACTTCGCAGCCTAATTCAAGCCCTTTATAAATAGAACTTGTGTGAAACGCGTTGTTATTTGTGAAACAGCAGCCAGCTCATCGTTATTCTTCACTACGATTGTGTGGAACACGGTTCCAGTTTCTTCATGACGCGTATAGATGGAACTCTGTCACAGCTCTGTGAGGAGAATAGAGGCGAGCGCAGTAATGCGAGACTTGCCTTTTCTTTCACTACTGTCGGGAAGGTGAGCAGTGGGCATGTGACATCTGGAGGTCGACTGCCTGAAGGTCGGCTGGGCTGAATTTGAAACTTCTCCTCAGCTACGCCAGTGTGGGAACATGCGTTGAGAGGTGTTTTTCACACCTACGCTCCGTGTAATTATTATTGTCACGGACTGGAAGACGACAAAGTGAGTAATTGCGCGGCCGGAGGGCTCGTTCTAGGCTGTCCGCCATTATATAATGCCTTAGCCATCTGTCATGTCTCACTGCATTGATCTCCTTGCCGTCACGTAACAATCGTTGGAGGTGCGGGGTGTCATCGCCATTTTGGTACTGGATCTTCGGAGTCATGCGTGTGCGGTGGTCGTCGGCCGTCTGTTCCTGTCCGCACCGCCCAGCCCTGCCCCAGCCCGGCTGCCCAGAGCCAACCTTGCCGTTGTCCCCAGACCCGTTCCCCGCCCGGATCAGAAGACACGACCGTCTGATGATGCCGCCATGACCAGAACCAGGAAATGTGATCGCGAAGATGTTAAGGGTCCCATGTCGAAGAAAATTTGGTGTCGTCGTCGGCGTTGACGGTGGTGAGCGAAAAATCTGGACGGAAGCAGAGGTCTAACAAAATACAGCTGAAAGAAACTTGGGTTAACTTCTGCTCGAGTGGGAATAGAACCCAGGACATACGAATTGCGAGAGGATGGCGCTATCCATAGGCCACGAAGCATGGTGAGTTCACGCTGTATGAAGGTGGACCTGACGAATGGGTGTTCTTTGAATTAGTGAAGTGTCCTATAAACATGAACCTATCCACGAGTAATTATGCGTATGCTAATTAATAATAACAAAACTGAGTCGGCAACAGGTACAAGAAACTATTACACATACAATAGGTAGTGTTGCTGTAATATACTGTTTTAGTTTTTTTGTCAATTCTACAAATCGTGGGTAAAATCCTGTTTAATAACCACATGACAAAGCACGGCCGTACTGTGTTTGAAAACGTGCTACGGTTACAGTGTGTTTTGCGCACACGCTCTCCTTCCTCTTCTATTATAAACAACACACGCGCCCAACCTGTACTTATGTCATTGTGTAACTAGAATACTTGTATATTATACCTATCCCCCCCCCCCTATTTTTTCTGGCTGTCCCCTCACCTCTTTCATTTCATTTCTACAGTCTGCCTGCTATTCCTCTATTTCCGCTGCCCCAGCTCAGGTGCTGCTCGTAACGATGACAGATGTTGGGGCTAGCAAATATGTTTTTCTTTCTTTTATTAATATTTTTTTTCAAATAAACCACTACTAATACGTACTGTGAAAAAGGTGGCTCCAAACAGAAAAAAAAATTGCATCACAGGGCTTTTTCCATAAGTGTTATGGTGCAGAGCTATTTCTGTAGAGAATGGCTGCGGAAGACGGAAAAGCGTAATCAAGGTTGCGTTTAGAGAATTATGTATTTTATTAATGCCTGACTGAGACACAGTGTGTGTGTTCTACAAATACGAATGGAAATCGAGGGGAACCGCATGCTTTAAAATTTGAAACTGCTAACAAAAATATTTGAACCTGCCAAGAGCGCATACCAACCACTTTCCAGAATGCAGTGTTGCATGCAAATGTTGTTAGCTATTGTAGGACGCAAATTACCAGTGAAGAAACAAGTGTCCTAAATGTACGCTCATCAGCAAAATTCATTAATTCCATGGCGTCGTGCTCAATCACATTCCACCTGCGGGCGTACAGCTGCTAGCCGCTATGAGATGTGCAATGTCGCTGGTTTCGATGTCAAAATAAGCCCGTGAAACTGCTTGGAAGGCTTCCTTTAAGGAGCTCTCGCTGCTTTCTTGAAGAAGGATATTTTATTGGACAAGACTATAGCAGCAGAGTTTTGTCTGGCAACTCGCGATGATACAGTTCATACAAACTCAAGCTGTGTTTTTCTTTACACATTCAGGCATATTTTTAGCTGTTTTAAATCTGTGAGAACTACTTATTACCTACAGTCTTTCAGCAAGATTTCGGGAATCGCGCTGACTCGTTGGTTAGGGCACTCGACTGCTTATCCCGAGGGCATCCGTTTAATCGCAGCCGCGGCGCTCCCTTTTCGACGGGGGTGAAATAAATGGCGCCCGCCCGTTTACGATGCAACGAATGTGTATGTTAAAGAATGCCAGCTGGTCGAAATTGATTCGGATATTTCCTCTACTCTTTCGCTCTAGTTGATGTCTGGGTGTAGCACTTTGAGCTGTACATTCTCTCTGCCATGCCATCAGAAATACTGAGATTTTTTCGTTGAAGACTGCTTTTCTCCAAAGTAGCTGGGTATGGTCCACGAACCCGAAAAACCGATCTGTATGCAAAATTTAAAAAAAAAATCGAATCATTTCAGGAATATAGAGGCGCAAGGAGAAAAATATTGATGGAAACGCTATACTGTCATTTAAAAAACAGTACTCTTCTAATTTAGCCACGATCACATTGCCTTAAAACGAAGCACCATGGAAGTAAGCAGGAAGGGGATTTTTGTGTAGCCTGCTGTGGCAGTGTAGAAAATATTAAACGTATTACGACAGCCTGCAAACTTACACATCCACATATTAATGTGAAAACGATCAACATTGCGCAAGCGTTTCTTTTGCGATGTAGTGGAAGAAATAATCAATACACCATCAATACCGCCGAACAGGAGAAGACTGGAGCACAGGTGCCACACAACCATAACAAAGGCTTGAAAAAACCATCACAGAAATTCCAGTGTAGAAGTAAAAGAGCTTAGAATTACCACGAACCAGTGTAAGGCGAAAAGTGAAGAAAGAAATTGTATAAATAACCACTACTTTAATAAGCAAAGGGGCGCTCGTCACTGCCAGATTCGAAGAGTAATACTTCTAAATTTCGTTCATCAATCCTGCTCCATTCAGTGTGGCGAAGATGTGTATTATGCACATAAAGGCTAAAGTACCTAAAGAATAAAGAATAGAGGGAATAGGCCGTTGTGTCAGTGGAACTGTGTTGTAAACGCATGGGACAAAAAGAAAAAAAGTTGTAATTGAAGCACTCGAGTGTTCGCGTACAGGGGCCTTCAAAAGTTCCAAAGTCACAGGGCCGCCGCGGTGGCTCAGTGGCTCAGTGGCCCGAAAGACGCGGGTTCGATCCCAGCCACGGCAGTCCAATTTCGATGGAGGCGAAATGCTAGACGCGCATGTACAGTGCGATGTCGGTGCACATTAATGAACTCCAGGTGGCCGAAATATCTGGAGCCTTTCACTTCGGCGCCCCTCACAGCCGGAGTCGCGTTGGGAAATTAAACCCCATAAACCATAACCCAAAGCCAAGGTCACAGGCTCTGCTTTCTCGCTCTATATTCTGGCATTTGAGGACCCCTCGAAACGTACAATCTATTCAGAGGTGAGTATAAGAGACCGACTAGCCCCTACAGACATTTTGATGGCCGGTGATGTTCTGGATGCCCCACTACACGGCTCAAAAGCAGGCCGACTAGCCTGGCAAGTTTTTGCCCTCTCTTCATGGCTACCGTGTCTCCGAGAGTGCGACTGTTCCCCCCGCCATACTATTCATCTGAGTGTGTAGTTCCTCGAGCGGCTGTGGAGCATGTCGTCTTGATTAAGCAGGATCTCAATGGAACCTGAATAATGATGCCTCCTCTAACTCTGAGCAGTTTATTCACAGCTGCATGTCGAAGTATTACACAATGGACATTAGAAGAAGCCACATCACGAACGGGGACAGATTGCGATGGCCGTGTTTTCGTGTCGACAGCCACTATAACCCACCGGTTGCTTAGCAACGCGGTGGCCATCGCGCTATAATGCCAAACACCTACCGAACACACACAATCAACGCTGCGTGATGGTTGGTACGCTTCAACTTATTTATTTAGACTTCAAATATCTCTCGCTAGAGTATTACACGAAATATGGGGAGATTTAAGATTGCAAATCAACTTTTCGATGAATATTTTCAAGCTGAAAAAATTCGAGTGACGCTGTGGTTCATTGGCAGAATGAGCTCCGTCTGTTGCTCTTTCAGCAGAAAAAAATAGGGTGCTCTGTGGATTTAAATTACTAGGCGTGCTTGGTTCCAAGTATGTATTTTACATAATAATCGTGTCGTTATGCTACTGCATCCTTGTTATGACCAGTATTCTATGGCTATTGGAATGCATTCAAGAAAACAGCGAGCTTGTGAATCACGCTGTTCAGATGCTTTGTTAATGTCTTTTTTTACTGTGTTAATTTCTTGTTTAGTGAGCGCTACTAATTACAGATGCTTGGTGCTGGTTTCTTTCGGCACGCTTAGCACAGTGATTTTCGGCTTCTAAAGTTGGTATGTGCCCGCCATTTCTCTTCGCTGGACTGCGCCCCTCTGTACGAACGTGTTGGAGAACATCATATGCCCGAGGCGAACGCGTATATATTTTGAAGCATGCTGTCGTTCAACATAGTGCTCATTTTTATTGAAACTTAATTTACCCGAAGCTTAATTTCTTAAAACAAGTAACAGAGCGCTAACGTTCGCAAACATTTAAGGTCAAGTTAAAAGTAGAATACACTAAGCACAAATATTCGTTTCAAAATGTAGGCGTCCTATTTCTGCGAAATGGTCTGACAATATTAAGATCAAACCAGTATCTGCTCATGCATTTACAAGCACTACTATTCATATTCGCGGGCAATGCTTGCTCAGGTTCGCTTACCCAAAAAGAAACTAAGTGGTTCCACACAGCGTCTTGTGCCGACAAAGAAATGAACGCATATTAGGAGCATTTCGCTAGGGAGGACAGCATGAATGGCTCCGAGGAGCGGTGGATTGTGCCTTGCGCACCGTTCACGAAGACCGTGGACGCTACTGCTAAACAATCGGCAACAGCTTATTTCATAACTGGGATGGTCCTTGCAAGTTCGGGCATTTTGCGAGAAGCATGGACGCAACGGCTTACTTCACACTCAGGACAAAAGCGCCGATATACCGGGTGTTTCAGCGAACACTTTCAAAACATTTTCACATAGCTCTGGCTTTCTGGGATAAAAATATGGCTTTTGCGGTGTAGTATTACCAGTGTTGGCGGACACTATAAATCACGGTGAATCGTCTCACGTAGTGAGCTCAGTAACTAATTTTTAATAATTACCTTTTTAACTAGTAGAGTTAGGCGCCTAGTTACAATTAGAGAGTTGTAGCCGGTCGTTAGTAATAGTCATATCAGTTTTTAGAATTTATAAAACGCGGTTACCCTCGCCGCTTTGGCTCGACAAAATATGGCTGCATCATGCCAAAATACATGCGGTTTCGAAAGCATGCACGCAAAGCAACCCCTCCAGTGCGCGTAACTAGTCGAAAAAGCCAAATTTTGTCGAACCACAGCGTCAAGGATAACAGCGTTCTCGAAATTCTAAAACCTGATATGGCTATTACTACTGAGCGGATACAAATCTCTAATTTAAACAAGGTGCCTAACTCTACAACTTATCATCATCATCATTTATTTACCCTTAAAGGCCCTTGGTTTAGGGCATTACATAAGGGGCATTACATAAGTTACATTATAAAGTCAACTATTTAAAAATTATTTAACCAGCTTACCACTTCAGACGATTCACCGGTTTTCTTGTGTCCGCCAACACTGGCAATACTATGCCGCAAAAGTCATATTTTTACCGAAAAAAAACCCTATTTTTGAACATTTTTGAAAGTGTTCGCTAAGACACCCGGTATACGAGTATCTCGCTGCTATGTACCTGGCGCTGTCACCTCCCCCGTGCATACACCACTTGCTCCATCAGACAAGCGCACAACTATACCACGCCCACGGAGAGTTAGTGACGAAACGCGCACAAAGCAGTGCAGCGAGCAATATAGGGACGCTCTGTTTAGCAAGGTCTCGCCGAAGCCGCTTAGTAGGCACTGAATGACGGCATTTTATGTTCGCCCCTTTTTTTCTTTCTGTAATTTATCCTTTCCGGCACTCCTTTCCTTCCGACTTCACCTCCCAAATTTCTTTCGCCACGCAGAGTAGCATGCCAGCGATTTTTAAACGTGGGCTAAATTCTCTGCTTTTTCATTAAAGAGATTCTCTCTCTCTCTCACTCTCTCTCTGTATAGCGATAACTTCGTGAACTCCTTTGAAGACGCGCTCTTCGGGTAGCGCTTTTTCGAGTGACAATGATCGGTTGTAAATGCAGCCAGATACGTTCCTTGGTAAGGTCTAGGCGAAGAATCTAAGGCCACCTTCCTCCTCTGTTCTTCTCTACCTTCTGTCTTCTCTTGCGATTGTGCGCTGTGGCTTAATAGCCCTGCTGCCTTGCAGTTGAACTCTTCTATCATCCGGCTCCAAATCTGCATCGCGTCGCATTTTAGAAGATGCTTATTGGCTGTGCAAACATCCAACCCCGCCCAGCAGTTGTACTAGTGCAGCCGAGCATATGGACTCGGTCGATGCATACGAATACAAGACTGAACCCTCGTGCTCAGCCTCGGGACGATTCTCTTGAGATCGAAGCCGCCAGACAAAGCGGCCTACTAACTCCACCCGTCAGTAGGCACGCATTCCGCTTCAAATGCGCAGGAGTGTTTTAGTGCGCTAGCACTTATAGTGACCATTCCCTGCATTGTGCATTATGCGTTGTGTTTTTTCTGTTACTCTGAAGCCGGTTTTGTGGCAGGCTGCTCACCTGCCCACCGGGTGGTGGGAAACCTACCCACTGGGTGAGGAAGCAACCCATTTAGTCGTGAGAGGCTTCTCGGAAAGAGCAAACAGGGTCGCAACCCAACACAAGCGGCCCAGGTCCCATCAATTCCAGCACGTGCCTTTCACCACTGCGCCACTCCTCACCTGCCCTCGGGGGAGCTTACTTGCAACGCTGTAGCCCGTGGTAATCAGGCGAAAACCTGGAGGGCTGCCACACTACTCACCTGCCATCCCAAGGTGTAGTCGGGGGTAACCGGGCGAGAACCTGGATCGCTAATTAGGTAGCACCGCCCCTAAGCACACCGAGCTAAGCGAAACGAGCAGCAGGCGTTAGGAGGAGAACGAGATTCTGCTGATGCTTGCGCAGTAGCTAAACGGAAGAAGAAGTTTGTGTGGTAATTAGAAGGCAGCCTGGTACCACCAAGTAGGACGTAGCTCAAACCGACAATTGACGTCATGCTAGCACACATATCCTCATTTAGCCTAATTACACACATCGACCGACAGTTTTTTTACTCCTTCTTAGTATGTGACCTTCACTGCGCGGTGCCACATTGGCCCAGGTGATGTGCTGGTGAATCACCATACCAGATCTATGTGGCGAAAATGTTCATTTATTTCGCTTCCCTCACAACTAATGCATTCACTTCGGTTCACATCGTCTGAGCGGCGGCAGTAGTAAGCGCTGTTGACTTAATGCCAAACCTGTCAAGGAACGCATTTTCTTGGATTTGAAGACGAGAGAAAAAATGAAGAAATTGGCCGCTGCAGTTCATAGGCATACCAAGGAAAAACTAAGCTGTTGCTACAGTTCAAAAGCGCCAGTAAAGGTGTCCAGCTGCTAAGGCTAGAAGATAGCGCTAATGAATTCAGGATATCTTCCAGGTTCTCTGAGTGACTCACGAGATGAATGGCAAAGCATGATAATGATTTAGACAGGCAGAGCAAAACGATGGGTCTAAAAAATAACATGCAGAAAACCAAAGTAATGTTCAACAGCTCAGCAAGCAAACACCAGTTCACAATTGGAAGCAAGGTGCTGGAAGTGGTAAAGGAATGCATCTACCTGGGGCAGGTAGTGACAGCTGATCCGTATCATGAGAGGGAAATAACTAGAAGCATAAGAATGGAGTGGAGCTCATATGGCAGGTTCTCTCAGATCATGAATAGCAGTTTACCAATATCCCTCAAGAGAAAAGTGTACAACAGCTGTATCTTGCCGGTACTCACCTACGGGGCAGAAACGTGGCGGCTAACGAAAAGGGTTCAGCTTAAGTCAAGGACCACGCAGCGAGCCATGGAAAGAAAAATGATAGGTGTAACATTAAGAGACCGGAAGCGGGCAGAGTGGGATGAGGGAAGAAACGCGAGTTAATGACGTGCTAGTCGAAATCAAGAGGAAGAAATGGGCTTGGGCAGGGCATGTGATGCGAAGGCAAGACAACCGCTGGTCTTTGCGGGCAACAGAGTGGATTCCAATAGAAGGCAAGCGTAGCAGGGGGCGGCAGAAGGATAGGTGGTCGGATGAGATTAAGAAGTTCGCAGGCGTAGGGTGGGTGCAGCTGGCAAAGGACCGGATTAAATGGAGAGACATGGAAGAGGTCTTTGCCTTGCAGTGGGTGTAGTCAGGCTGATGATGATTATGATGATCTTCCAACGATTCCTAAGCTGGATTGCGGTATAAGCAAGGAACAGATAGGCTACTAATAAGTAGCATTGTGACCGAGGCAAACCTCCTGTTTAAAACACAAGGTCGTCTATATTGATACGGGAATAAAAGAAGAGGCGGAGAGCGAGCGCGAGCGGCGAGCGCGCGGCTCTAGCACGAGGGAGATAGAACGAGAAAGCTTGGCCGCCGCCGGTCGTGCTTCGCCGGCTCTCCTCCGTACTGCTGCTATATTTCTCTGGGCGGGCCCGTGGCCACCCCGTGGCATCCCACACCGTAACATTTTGGTGGCAGCGGTGGGATCATGCCGCTCACCCGCTCCCAGAGTCAAGCACCCGACGTGCCAGACGACAGGAGTCCACCACCAGCCGATAGCGCCGACGACGCGGCGGCCGGCGCCGCTAGACCTAGGCGCTCGGAGGGGCTCGGCTCTTCGCAGCAGCCGGACGCCGGTGTTGAGCGCCTCCTGGATACAGTCACCCAACGGATGGACGCATGGGAGGCCCGTCTGACTGCCCAGGCTGGGGAGATGGAAGCTCTCCGGCGCGAACTCCGTCGCCTGGTGCCAGCCGAGCCGAGCACAGGTCAGGTGCCTTTGGGCGTCCCCGCCGCCGCTGTTTACGGCTCTGCCGTCGCTGGGCCTGCGGTCGTGGCCGCCAATGGCGTGCTCGGCGCGGGTGCGTCCTCGCCGCAGTGTTCGTTGGACGTTGTGGAATTGCCCACATTTGACGGCACCATCTCGTGGGATGCTTACCGCAT
The DNA here is from genome assembly GCA_030143305.2 of Amblyomma americanum. NCBI lineage: Eukaryota > Metazoa > Arthropoda > Arachnida > Ixodida > Ixodidae > Amblyomma > Amblyomma americanum. The sequence continues at coordinate 181,821 of JARKHS020007085.1, read as the reverse complement.
CCAGCTGGACGGTATTGCGGCGGCGAGAGGCTGGGACGAGCAAATGAAGGCATGGATGCTCGTTGCAAAACTGAGGGGCCGCGCCACCGAGCTGCTGCAGAACGTGCCGCCCGACCAGCTGGGCTCTTACACTGTTCTGGCGGGCCTCCTCGCCGACCACTATGGTGCCTCAGGTCAACCCCGTGTGCAGTACCACCGCCTGCGAGCCCGCCGTCAAGAGCCCGGGGAGACGTACCAGGACCTCGCCGCCGCCATTGAGCGCCTGGCTCTGCAGTCGCTGCCGGGAGCGCCTCAGAACGCCGTGGCCCTGGTCGGCACCGAGGCGTTTGTCGACGCCATCCGACTCCCCGAGGTGCAGCGCTTGGTCCGCTCTGGCCGTCCTGATTCCGTCCGCGCCGCCATGGCGCTCGCCATCGAGGCGGAATTGACTTTGCTGGCCACGCGGGGGTCGCCACCGTCTGCCGAGCGCAGCGTCCGGGTGCAGGCTCCTCGGTCCGCAGCCCCAACTGCGGCCTCTATCCGACGCCTGCGTAACGACGTCCGCATGACCTGCTTCCGCTGCGGCCTGCGGGGACACTACGCGAGGGACTGTGCCGGCCCTCCAACGTCGGGAAACGATTTGGCGGAACTCCGGAAGTCCGTCCCCACACTCCTTCGTTCTCCGCGTCCCCTCCTTTCGTCGGCTCCGATTACCACTGATGCTCCTTACGTGCTCGTCGACGTCGCCCTGCTTGACCGGCACGTAAAGGCCTTGGTTGACACTGGAGCGGCTGTCAATGTACTGCACAAATCGTTTGTTGCTAACGCGCCCCACCTGCTTCTGCCAGCCGCCAAAACCCGGCTCTTAGCTTTTAACGGCACCCCTGTGGAGCAAGTCGGACGTGTCGTCGTCAACCTGACAGCACTCGGAAATACCATCTCCACCGAGTTTGTTGTCGCAGACAGCCCTATTTGGCCAGTGGTCCTCGGGTGCGGGTGGTGCCAGCAAGCCGGAGTCGTCCTTAATTTTACTAGAACCAAACCACGGGCGAGCCGAACTCTCTGTGGGCCGGGCTGGCTTAGCCGGGTTTCCAGCCTCGGTGTCGCCCTGTGGCAGTCCCTGGTGTCGGCGACCAAGCGTGCCTCAGCATCTCTGCGTGACCTCGCGACGAAGTGGCCGTGTCGAGTCAAGCCGTTCGACGTCACTACCGTGACTGTGGCGTCCGCCGTGACCCTGCCACCGGGTGCGGCAACGTGGGTGTATGCCAAGCTTGACAGTCCGGTCACAGCAGACGTGCTGTTCGAACCCATCCGGTGTTCAGCTCCAGCCCGTCAGATGACCTCCCCTCGAAGCCTTCTGCCTGTGCTCAAAGGAGAGGCCCACGTATTTATACTCAACATCAGCAGCGTACCTCTCGCGCTGACTCCCGGCACGCAATTGGGTACAGCCTCAGTTTTGGACCCCGGGTCACCAGTGGCGTCTCTGCAACCTGAAGCCCCGCCTCGCCACCCTCCAGCGCCGGCGATCCTATCATGGGAAGAATTTAACTTTGGACCCAGCCTGACCTGCGCGGAGCTCGCCTCTCTGAAGACCTTGCTGCTCGAGCATCGCAGTTGCCTTGCTCTCAGCGCCGGTGAACTCGGGTGCACTTCCTGGGCTCAACACCGGATCAACACCGAAAACCGCGGGCCCGTTCATCACCAACCTCGCCGTGTAGCGCCAGCCGAACGGAGAGTCATCCAGCAGCACGTGTGCGACATGCTTGACCAGGGAATCATTGCCCCTTCTTGTAGCCCTTGGTCCTCCCCTGTCGTCCTTGTGCGCAAGAAGGATGGAACACTCCGCTTCTGCGTTGACTATCGGAAGCTAAATGCTATTACTAATTGCGACGTGTACCCGCTGCCTCGCCTCGACGATGCGCTTGACCGCCTGAAGGGGGCCCGTTATTTTTCCACGCTAGATCTGCTCTCGGGCTACTGGCAGGTGCCTGTTCACCCCGATGATGCGGAAAAGACGGCTTTCGTGACTCCCGACGGCCTTTACCAGTTCAACCGTATGCCCTTCGGTCTCTCGAACGCTCCAGCCACCTTCCAGCGTCTCATGGACCGAGTCTTAGGCCATTTGAAGTGGACTATGGCGTTGGTCTACCTGGATGACGTAATTGTCTACGCGGCTACATTTGAAGAACACCAGAGACGCCTCAAACTCGTCCTCGAAGCCCTTACCTCTGCTGGGCTTCGCTTAAAACCAAAAAAATGTTTCTTCGGTTTCGCGGAGGTGACGTACTTGGGTCACGTTGTGAGCCGGCATGGCATCCGTCCCGACCCTGAAAAGCTAAAAGCGCTTACAGCTTACGAAGCTCCCACCACCGCCAAGGAGCTCAAAAGTTTCCTTGGATTTGCTTCGTATTTCCGTCGTTTCATTCCGGACTTTGCCAAGCGCAGCGCTCCATTGACCGCCCTGCTGAAGAAGAATGCACCGTGGAGTTGGACGCAGGCCCAATAGCTCGCGTTTTTGACGTCAAGAACGCCCTCCTCGCGCCTCCTACATTGGCCCATTACGACGAATCGGCCCCCATCGTCCTCCACACGGATGCCAGCCAAGATGGGCTCAGCGCTGTCCTCCTGCAAGAAGACGAGTCTGGTGACCACAAAGTCCTAGCTTATGCCAGCCGCCAGCTTTCCGACGTTGAGCGCCGCCGCCACTCTTCAGAACTCGATTGCCTCGCCGTTGTCTGGGCCGTCGAGAAGTTCCGTCCCTACCTGTACGGCCGTCACTTCCCCATAGTCACGGACAATAGCGCTCTCACTTGGCTGCAGTCCGCCAAACATTTGAATGCCAAGATTGCACGCTGGTCCCTGCAACTTCAAGAGTACAATTTCACAATAGTGCATCGGCGCGGCTCTGCCCATCAAGATGCCGATTTCCTTTCTCGCCACCAAGTTCACCTTTCGAGCTGGTTGGACTGGATCATTTGGGCCCGTTTCCGAAGACGCGTGCCGGCAACCGGTATGTTCTGGTTGCGATCGACTACTTCTCCAAGTGGGTCGAAGCACTGCCCGTTCCAGACACGTCGTCCGCTCATGCCGTCGCGTTTGTGGAACAGCATCTCGTTCTTCGGCACGGTGTTCCCCGGCGCCTCATCACGGACCGTGGGAGCTGCTTTATGTCCCATGAATTCGAGCGAGCCCTCCGCTCCTTCGGCATTGCGCATTCCACTACATCCGTCAATCATCCGCAGTGCAATGGCCTCGTGGAGCGTGTTAACCGTACTCTCACGGATATACTCGCATCCTACGTCGCTCCGTCCCACACAAACTGGGATCGTTTTGTTTCTACTGCAGCTTTTGCAGTCAACACTGCAGCGCAAGAAACAACGCATGTGACGCCGTTCTCAGTCGTCTATGGCAGAACGCCCTCCATCCCTCTCGACGCGCAGTTGGGCCTTCCCCATCCTACTGCGTCACCAACTGAATCTGCTCAACGACTTCATTCCGCCCGCCTCGACGCCCAGCGCAACCTCCTCACGGCTCACGCGCGTGTGCAAGCGGCCAACGCGGCAGCACCACCACATCCCCCCTTCCGGCCCGGTGACTTGGTCCTCGTTCGCCGCACCATCCGTGCGACTGGCCGTGCCGCAAAGCTCTTGCCCCGATACCGCGGCCCTTACCGTGTCGTTGCCCGACTCGGCCCCGTGACATACCGCCTCGAAGACCTGCCAGAGCATCGACCATGCGGTGTGCACCACATTTTCCCAGAGCATGTTTCAAACATGAAGCGATATGTCTACGGCGCCTGCGGTGACTCCGACTTAGCTACCGGGTCCTCATCAGTGCCGTCGTCGCCTGCTGGCTCCATGCCTTCCCCACGCAATGCAGTCCCATAAACGGATCGCCGCTCAATATGCATAAAACTCCCTGAAGTTAGCCTAACCGGTGTGGGACCTTCTTCGGCGACTGCAGACACCTTCGCCCAGCTCACACACTTCGAATTCAACGAAGAGTGTGACCGTTTCCTATCTGCGAGCCCACATTGCATCGCCCCAGGAAACCCTGCATCAAAGCACGGCCTGACTTCTCCGCCCCCCCCCCCCCCCCCGGTGGAAAGGTGATACGGGAATAAAAGAAGAGGCGGAGAGCGAGCGCGAGCGGCGAGCGCGCGGCTCTAGCACGAGGGAGATAGAACGAGAAAGCTTGGCCGCCGCCGGTCGTGCTTCGCCGGCTCTCCTCCGTACTGCTGCTATATTTCTCTGGGCGGGCCCGTGGCCACCCCGTGGCATCCCACACCGTAACAATATCTTCCTAATGCCACCTTCAAGAGAAGAGCATTGTATAATGTATTATTACAATATGAAATAACTGAATCTCTGCAGCGAAGGCGAAAGCTGCATATATTTCCTAAAATCCATCCTGGAGTGAGTCGGAAAGTTATTTTACTACATCATCAAAAAACTGCAACTATGAAGCACAGTGGAAGGCATGTCTTAAGTGTTCTGCATTATTCATGTATCTTTTTTTACGCTTTGATTATTATTATTTTTAGGCGACGACTAATGAGCAAAGTGACCTAAGATTGAACTTTGTCAATTCTGAAAAATGACATCAATGATTAGTGTCATCGCTTCGCAGCTCTTAGCATTTCTCCATGATTTTTTTTTCTTTCTGCATCTAGTAGCAATACTGACCGTGAGGGTGCATAACATCTGCTCACATGTCGCACACACATGTCAGGGGTGCTGTCATTGGTTTCTTTACGCTACTACTGACATTTTGCGACAGGCTTAATTCAGAAAATCTTGAAACCATTAGCCTTGTCATTGCGACTAATTTCTCAACAAATGCAGGCCAACGTGCATAAATATACTGGAAGTTGATGATAATGATGATGTCCACAGGCTTAATGGCACATACCCACGGCGGGGGATTTCATGTGCTCTGTGCAAGTTTAGTTGGCTTTCTCTTCACTTCATATTGAGTGGTGTCAGGTATTCGAGGTAAACTTTAAACAAATAGGAAACGATGCAAAACTTCTCAAGAAAAGCAAACATTTAGCCTTCCGCTCAATAAACGATGGCAGCTGGGGCAGAGCTTCTTTAAGAAGAGGTGAAACCAGTGGCTGTGCCGTATGTGAACAAGTTGGCCTACAATTTGAAAAATGCGAGCAGGAAAGGCGTTCAGCTCATCTTTCCAGCCCCTATAGAAAGCTGGCAGGCCTTTTCTCAGGGATGGGAAAGGAACGACAAAAGAAAGGCTGCGAAACCAGGCATTGTTGACGTTTCATAAGAAGTTCCGAGAGGGTGGTATTTGAAATTCCCTTCTCCTGCAGTCAGAGGGATATTTGTAATCAAAGAACACGAAGGAAACTTTGAGCAAAATACAGAGGGCCCAAAATTACCTAAGCATATCAGAATCTGCCCCTCACGCTCATGTGAGCCATGTTTGCGTACTCGCCAATTCTTTCCAGAAGTAACAATACGAAGGTCAGGGAACTGATTGAAGCGTTCTACATCAGCAAGAATGGTAGTATATGCGTAAGTGAAACTTCGATAACATTGTATAATGCTGGGAAAAAGTTTTTCGGGCGTTGCTTCTCATATTGCATTTGATGCGTGCATGTGTTATTTGCGCATGCTCCACCTGAGGGTATATGTATATGCGTTTGTCGAGAAATTATGCGGTTGTGAATGGCGCTCTGTCCACTATGTTTGTGTTTTGTTTTAGTGCATTTTTGGCGCCTTTAGTCATTTCCAATGAAGAAAGCATTCCATAAGCGTACAGGTTTTCATCATGACAGCTCTCATTATTACGATAGTCGTGCACAAAACTTTGCTCGAAATTTGGCCGTACACATTTCTACTCAACGATGTTAGCAACTACTAGCTGCCATAATTGCTGTAAAAATAGACCTGAAACCTTGAGAAATAATGCGCCACAAAAGCTGTGTGCCAGCACTACAAAATGCTGGCATCATACCTTCATACTGCTCCAGCGTTTACAGTGTATGTTTTTGTTTCATTTTTGCAGAAGGCACTTAGATAAGCACAAATAATTGGTTTGAGAAGGTCACCACGAGGGATGGCTATGCTTTCAGTTGAAAATGCGGATTTTCAGCACCGAAACACAGGAAGTAAGAAATGCAGATTTCCCATATTCGAAGGCGGTACAAAATGGCCGATGGAAAATAAGCTGCAAGAAAACTTCTCACCAACTTTGTCATCGCTTGATTGGTAATAGTAAGAGTATGGCGTTCGCTAAAAAATCGCCCAGGTCCTAGTCACAAAGATATGAAAAAAACATTTTGAAAACTAGAATCTCTCAGGGGTGTAAGGTTGAATTCTTTTCCACGTAGTAATGTGTACGCGCTTCACTAGCCATTCCTTGAAACTCTAGTCATTCACTAGTCATTCATCTAAAAAAAACGCCTGATCTGAGATATTCAGTTTTGCGCTATGTATCTTGCTAGAGAGTGGGGTACCTTTTGCAATGGTTACAAACACAGAATGTTTTATACCAACCAGCCTCGTTCTGTACACTCAATTTCACAGCAGTGGTAAATTTTTTTTGCCTAAGAATGTTAGCCGACGTAATGGGATTAACGACATTAAGAGACAGATGGGGTATAAGGGACGCTTCAACAGAGGATTCCAATAATTTGACCACCTGTGATTCATTGCTGTGCGGTGGCAAACCAACAGAGCTCAGGAGTTCTTGCATTCCGCTGGCACTGAGATGTGGCCGCCGCGGCTGAGATTTACGAAACCGGGGCACGAGTAGCCGATAGCTATAGCCACGGATGCACCGCCGCCGGGTAGGCATAAGTATGGCGTCGAAGGCATGTTACCTACTCTGTTATCACCAACTACACCGTCAGAAGCACAAAACAAAGGCGTGTGCCCTTCATTCCAACACGGTGCACGAGGATTCGCTTGGAAAGAGATTCGTTCTCCTCTTTTATACATGAGTTTCTTATATATTTTTCGTGTGTAGCTCTGCTGAATAAATATCGCAAACTTTATTCGTGGGGAATTATTAAAGGGCATCCTGATTGATCGATGAACAGTTGAAGTAGATTTTAAAAATTCCACGATATTAAACGTTTCAAATTATGTAGGCCGTACTTAATACCAGCCTAGTTTTATTTCGCAGCCTTTTAAAATGGTGGCATAAACGACGATTAAAGAGCACGCTTGTTCTCACACTTATCCGAGGTATGGAGAAGCTCGGTGGCAGAAATGTGGGCAGAGAGATTTAAAATTACTTCTTCCTTGTCCCCTCCCCATGTCGTACGCCGTCGAATGCTGCAAAACAATGTTCACTGTGAGCTTTGACTTCAGAGACTCTTCAAAGCCCTCTGTTATGAGTTAGAATGGGGCCAGAACCGCCAATGACTTTGTCATGTGCCCCTACCCGCCGCTATGGGCTGCTCACAAGTCTGAAAGCCATTACATTTTTAATCGGCGATTTGCTCATAATTTCAAATGCTAGCCAAAAAAGGCTACGCGCTTTATTAGCAAGCTACATAGAGTCAGCAACCTTTCCCACAAACAGATAACATCTGTTCCCCTTTCAATTTCCGCACGTAAGTGGATTCTTTCCTTACAGGACGGAAATTCTATCATCCCGGAGTTTGAATCTTGAGTGTTGGGTCAGAAATCGAAGTGTTATGAAACTTTTCCAAAGACTTATTCTTTTTTGTTATTTTCTTAAGAAAGAAATGCTACCTAGGACACTGGTTTTGTGGCAGAACATAGAGGCTTTATTTCATCAAAATTCCCTAGAGAAAGTTACATCGAGAAAATGTTTCTTTATTGTTTCTTGGACTTATTGAATAGCACTGCAAACCTGATTTTGGTGTCATCTAGGAGTGAAATGTAAAATGCATACTGTGCTTAATAACGTGAAAAACAGGATGCACGAACGTAGCGTTTTTAACAACATGAGTGGCCAATACTACACTCCTGAAGCCGGCGAGATGAGGCCTAACAAGAAGCTCGTAATTTGAGCGGGACACCAAATAGGGACCTTAGTACACATTAAGAGAAGTTTAATCTGTTGCCAGGCACATTAACACCCCAAGTGTGCACATAGTGATATATTCACACGGCAACATTTTCTGTTCTTCAGTATACAACAAAAAAAAATGTCAACTTTTCGCCGCGGGATGCAAACCATTTGAAACATTTTAGCCTTTAGACCTAGTCGAGTGATGAGGATGCGGTTCTTGCATGTTTCTTTTATTTACATTGGTGGCACCGTGATGCAGAGGGACAACAGTTTTCCAAGCAGATACACTCGGCGGCCAGAAAGTAACAAGACACCAATACGGATGCGCATATACATCACGCTATTGTACCACGAGTATTTCGAATAGCTAAAACGAATGTCATTATCCTGTATTTTCTTTTCTAATTTATTAGTGCGGTAGGACTGCTAGGGATCCAAGGCAGGACAACTCATATTGTATAATCTGTGTTACCAAGGATAAGCTATGATCTTAACGTTAGACAACGCTGATTAAACTCTTCTTTGCGCAATCTTTAACGATTGACAGGTCTTAGTGCAGTCTTAGTCACATAGACCAGCTGCGGCAAAAGTTTAGTTTACAGTGCCAGCCGCTGCCACCCCACTCTGAACTCTATTAAACTTTTGCGACTGACAAGACGTCCCAATTTAACCTCCTGGTAAATGTTCATTTTATCAGTCTTAGTAAATCTAATTACCTTCAGACCATGAGTAAAACAAAGAAACCCTTTATTGCAGTGTTAGGCTGACACCTGCCTTCGCGACATTTATCTTCATTGCCCTTTCATCCTAGCATTGAATGATAATATATAATAATGTATTATTTATAAACTGATAATCATGAAACCGAACTGGAAAGCCCTTGTCACGATAAGTTTTTAACGACCTTCCAAGCTTTCGGCGCCAGTACCAAAGAGATTCCGAAAAAATTTTGAAATAAAGACTTTAAAGTTTCAAGCTGTTCCTTATAAAGTTTTTTTTTCTGGAAAACCATCGAATCCCAGTATGGAAGGACAACCCCTGCTTTCGCTTTTTTGTTCAACGTTGTTGACGCCCATCAGGAACACCATAATTACTTCAAAATATTAAAGAAATATTGAAGGAAATTCCATCTAATTTTTGTTCTTAATAAAACTTAATTCTCCGGCACTTTCCCAGCATGCCTGCGTTTGTCCGGCAACCAAACATGCATTTATTGCCGACAGAATTGAAGTTCAAATTTGTGCCTCCAGTGGGATCAAAATCATGGCATCTACAACAAGAAGAACTGGTTGCCCTCGTTGTTAAGTGGAGGACGGCGTTGCATTGCCTCTGGAATCAGCGCGAGAAATTAGGCATCATCGCAAAGAGTTTACTTGCGAAATCTGCCGCTGATGGCAGCACCTGTATTAAATTTTATATTCATTTCAACGTCATGTCTTCGCTTTATGACCGGACGAGTGGTCTTTTTGCTGTTAGAATAGAGGTGAACAGCCGAACTTCAATCTGTCCTCAGTGTGCCGCTAAGCGAACTTCCTGCAAAACCTGACAAATGTTCATTGAAACCGCGCACTAGCGCGTGTTGTGAAACATAGCGGCTTAAGCTTTAGATCTTGTCGTTGCTGCTGCATAACGCTCCTGTCCAGCTAACGATACAATACAAGAAGCCCTAATATCATTATCTCATTCGTTATTTCATTGCGGAAAGTTACTCCCTCCCCTTGTCTGCGTTGTGCAGATCCTGCAGCGAAGTTGAATGCATTCATTTCATATTCATAGTATCACCGTTTGAATCCGGCCTATATTGTGGTACGGTTGATTTTACTTGACAGGTTCTTTTTGGGGCTGCCATGCTGACTGCAAATGTATTATTTATATTGTCTACTCGGCGCTAGGGCTTTTGTAATGATTCGCGTTAAGAAAAAAAATGGCTGCTGTTTTGACATTTCTAAGGTTTATGGTTTATGGAGGTTTAACGTCCCAAAGCGACTCAGGCTATGAGAGACGCCGTAGTGAAGGGCTCCGGAAATTTCTACCACCTGGGGTTTTTTAACATGCGCAGACATCGCACAGTACCCGGGCCTCTATAATTTCGCCTCCATCGAAATTCGACCGCCGCGGCGGGGACCGAACCCGCGTCTTTCGGGCCGGCAGCCGAGCGCCGTAACCACTAAGCCACCGCGGCGGCTTTAACATTTCTAAGCATGAAATCTTGTGCGAAAGCACAATTTGTTACAAGTGGACACCACCCTCATGTACATGAAAGCGCGATTAATTTCTCTCCTGTTCCAAGGAGCAATGCGCGTCTTCAAATTTTTGATCATTAATGCCGATTTACCCAATGTACGCCGGTGACCTATGCTCCAGTGTCGCATTTCTGCAGCAATCTTGTCAATGGCAAAGCGTATTGCTCTAGTGCCGTCTTTCTGCTGCGACGTTGCTCACACCAACGCATGCAGCGTACATCTCTCTGTCACTGCCATCGCATAGCTCAAAGCGCGAATATTAGTCCGATAGTAGTATTAGTTGAATTCACAGCGCGAGTGTGTGTGTTGCCGTTTAACGCGAGGCGTGATGGGCTGCGACGGCCGCCTAGCGCTGTCGTGCAGTTGAAAGCGTAGTTGATCTGTTCGCGCCGCCGCGGAATCGAATCCTAGACGCGGGCATTTATTTGATTTAGTTTTATTTATTAAATTTATTCCGCGCGCACAAACCAACAAAGACTGCAACATCTTGTTCGGGGTTTAGACATCGGAACAGTGCTTCCGCACTAAAATTGCATGTCCTGCTTAAGAGCCGACTAGACTAAACTGGACTAGAGTTTCAGCCACAAGTTCTCCGAGCTTAGCCGGTGTGCTGGAATGCATTCGGCGTCTGCATATCCGGGACGTCACCTTTTCTTATGCAGTCGCATTCAAAGCACTTTTTGGAGCATGCGCTTCGGTCATAGAAAAGACAGCATTTAAGGCAGGTTCTGGGACAAATTTCTTTAATTTTTTATAGCAGTGTAGGGAAGAGGAGCTTATGGAGTCAGCGTCCTGATTACTGCATTCCATATGGCATCCGGGAACCTATAGCAATGCAGTATAAACTATGGGGAGTGGAATGCATCCATCGACGACATCTACAACCTGCCCCACAAAGGAGGCCCCACTGTCCTCTTCTGCACTGAAAGGAAATGGGATGGCATAACTGTAAGTGAAGGCTACTTCAAAGGGGCTACAGTTAAATCACTGATTGCGTCTTAATAGTTCCACGTGATGTCACTGCTGAGTTAAATGAAATATTACCGTAGAAATGAAATATTTTAATGTTGAGTTTTAAGTGTCCCCATTTTGTGACACATCCACTGCTCAATATCACTTTGAAGGAAAGGAATGTGTTGCATGGTATGATATGTAGGCCATGAAGGTGGTAATCGCAAGAATTATGCGGGCGCGCAGTTTGAAAGTGGAAGACGCACAGGTTCTGGCCGTGCTGCTGTTTTCCACCAGCACGACGCCTAATCTAAAGCCATTGCGAGCAATCTATGGAGCACTACTCTCAGTACACGGTGGTGGCCTTGCAGGAGTCGAGATTATTTTCCAGAGACAGTTGAAACAAAAATCCGGATACGCGATTGCCAACAGTAACGCGAATTGGAGCGAAAGCAGACTAAGTGTGTGCACAAAAACGTGTTCCGCCTCAATTTCCTCATTTAAGTCTATTCCTGTGCTCTGTTTTCTTTGACCGTTATGTTCTGCTGACATTGCCGTCTCACCTTTCACTGCTACGTGACATGAATTCTCGCTCTGATGTTCCTGAGCTCCTGTGTCATTGCGCCCGACATTGGGGAATACGTAGATCTGAGTCTGCTCTTAACGCTTCCATTGGAGGGTAAGTGTGTTATTCGTTGATTCTGCGCTTCCTTTAGCGATACCGTCCCACACCAAAAAGCTGAAGCCTATATAGGTTCCGATATCTCAATATCGCCTAAGGCTACATGTCAAAATGTTTATTAAGCAAGCTTGGCAAGACCCCACGAGGCACACATCAGAAGCCGGCCCGTACCCTCATTAAGCAGCCCGAGGAGAGTCCGGTGTGTCCCAAGTCTTGCACTCCGCCCTTATTAACTATAATAAAACCCAGTCGCCTTCTCCTGTCCTCCATGCGTCAATACGAACTCATGTCAAAAAAGTGTCTCCGACTAATAAGCCCGATCTTCGCTCTAGCCTGTCATCATTCTAGACTATCGCAGTGCATACGAGACTGCGGAAGCATTAAGAAAGCACAGGATAAGAAAACTTTGTGACAGCAGCAACAAAGGCACTTCTAAATTATAAGTTTCTAATATTGTGGTATCGGTGTGAGGAGGAGCATGCTTTCACCTCTCGCTACGTTATATAGATTCAAATTGAATTCTATCTTGGTATGCACTCGACACGTATCCCATTTCTTGACATACCTGGTCAGCTTTTCGCTAGCGTCAGAGCACACGAGAGATATAAAAGAAACCTTACTACGCCAATTTTCATTTCAGTTTCCTTGACACCAGCCGTTCAGTTTCGATGCAGCCACGAAAGAATAGTGTACACGTAGGAATCCCATACACTGCAAGCCGTGACCGTTGAAAATTGTGATGAGCATTCGATGGCTCATTTACCCTGAAGTGGCGATTAATGCGAAATCGTAAAAATAAACGTCGAAAAATAAACGAACTCTATAGCTCTCTTTTCTTCCCTTTCAGTAAAGATTGGTGAGTATCAAGTGTTTTTTAACGAACGTCGAACGTCGCCCAGCCTCTCTTTTGTACATCCTTGCAACGCGGACATACATAATTACGAGGGAGTACTTAGAATTAACAACCGCCTGCGTTCTGTGTTGTGCCAAGAAAACAAGGGTAAAGGCGGAAAATTTCCCCAAATTGACTTATCCTGAATGCATATGAGGCTTGTTGAATTCAAAACTAGGACCACTACATCTTAGGGGTGGCCACTCTGTGGTCCTATACAACTTCGACTACAACTAGCGAACGATAGTGTGAGGCCGACGTAACAAGAATTCGGAGCTAAAAGGACGTTTGTAAAATGGATTTTTTACAGCGGCTACTGTTTCTGCGAAGCCCCAGTGTCGTACCATATCATTTCGGTGACGTCTGTGGCGGTAACGTTAAGAACACCCCCAGGGTTCTCTATATTTTTGTTCTATAGTAGTCCTTGGATATAAGGAGCAGAGGCCAGAAGCAGAAGATGCCCCTGAGCTACGTTATGTAACCTCATGAAAAGGAACCACAGGTGGCCGAAGTTTATCCGGAGAACATCAATACTGCGCCCCTTTCTCTTTTTCGCGTCATCCTTCATCCTTGCCTTCACCTTGTAAGCAGAGTGCAAAATAGTTTCTTCGCTTTTCTGTTCGCTATAATCACTTTTGTGTAGCCTTCCCTCCCCGCAACTGTTCATTTTCCGCCATCTTGTACGCAATGACGAGAGCAACATGCGCGTCCGCTTTGTTTTTTAGACAATATGTAGCTTATTGTAAATAATTTAAACACTCCTCACACGTACACGTTCTGTCTTTAAATTCTTTCGTCACCTCCACTTTATCGATCGCTCTTAGCACCTGCCGTATGAAATATCTTGGGAACGCTCTCTGTTAGAAAAAATGCAATCTGGTCTGTTGCTTCTCACCGCCAACGATGCCACACGTGCGGCAGCTTTGCGTCTTTGGGTGCTTGGGAGAAAGGCACGGCACTCCCTCACTTTTTGACTGGTATACGTGGAGCACGCAAGACTCGCCCACCGTACGAGGACCATAAATGGCTATACCTGGATGGGAGGGCTTACAAGAGCCGTTCAAGCGACGCCGCTACGCGAGTATGCGGACGGACGCAGGACCCCTACTGTCGCAGACAAGAACCAGCGCGTATGCTACTAACGCTTGGTAACGCTGACGTCCGCGAGCATGCTTCAAGAGGACGGGTGCGACGTCATGACCCTGACCTTCGCCCTATTACACGCATTACAAAAACACCGTCGTTGTCGCAGAACAATGAAGATCCCTCAAGAAGCTGACATCATCCCTCCCAACCGCGTGTCAGTATCGTGCTTCAAACCTTCTTGCCCAAATATTCTCTGAAAAGCACGTCAGAACCTGTATCTTCAGCCATATCTCCCAAAAATGTGTAATAGAGCATAGCTTCTGCTGTCATTCAGAGGATGCTTATTTTAACCATATTCTGCAATACTTGTAACAACTCTTCTTGGCTTAGAGAAATTCAGAAAATTAACAAATAATTGCAAATACCATCTACTTGTGATAACGCGCAAGTGGAACCTCACCCTGGCAGTGCAGGTGTGAAGATTTGGATGTTGTCCAAGGTCCAGTGGTAACCCTGCTCTGGAAGAGAAGGGAATCTTGTAAACAACATTATAACTGCTGGTTCAATCTGGGCAGCCCTCTACCACGCTGATAGTAAAGAGCTTCCTGCCTCCGTACGGTGTCTTCTGTAGTTTTTTGCCGTTGTATTTTATTAGCAACAGGCTTACCACAATACTCTGCTAAGTCATTACTACGCTTTTTTTTAAGCGATGTTTATTGCCTCAGGGCATAAAAACTATGAAGTGAGAGATGAGTAAGATGCTTAAATAAATGAAAAAGTTGAGCTGACTTGATGAAACCAAGAAGTGAACGATGATATGGACCCTGTGTCCATGCAATATATGAATCCGGATTGTCCAGTGAGAGTCCCACTGACGTCAGGTGCCGAATTCTCGTCGGCTTCAGCGCCAGGCAGTCCCACAACAGGTGGTGGATATCCGCCTCACAGTCTCTGCTCTTGCAGACTGGACACCCGGGGCGGGGATATAAATCTTTGAAATGCGGCCACTTGCGTGTAACAGCTGGAGTTAGGGCAACCCTGACCCGTATCCTCCGAAGCGCAACCTCCTCTGCACGGGTAAGACCACGGGGGAGGGTTACCGCACACGGAGGGATTAGAGCACGTGTGCGGCGCCTGAGGTGTTCCTTTCTTGTTAAAAGGAGGGTGGTGTCATCCACAGTGAGGGCTCGAGGCAAAGACGAGGTTGGGGTCGAAAGGCGGGTCGCAGAATCTGCGCGGCTTTGTGCGCTCAGGAGGTCACGCGGGACCCACTCAATGCGGATTTGTTGCAGGATGCATGCCGCTAGACGATGGATGTCTTGGCAGATTTCTGGGGCGCGACTGACTCGTCGTAGTAGGCGTGTGACGTGAAGGGCGTCGGTGCGAATGACAATGCGGGCCGTGGGTAGCATGGGAACGGCGGCCACAGAGCAAAGTTCCTCTTGAACCGCAAGCATCTCCGCACAGAAGGAGGAAGGAGGTTCTGAGAAGCGAAACCTTGATGTTTTGTTCAGAGCTGGCTTGCAAGGACCGTAAACTGCTGTTGTTGTTTCGCAGGCCTGAATGCTTGCGTCAACGTACATAAATATGAAGCCATGCGGCAGATTGGCGTCTTGCTCTATAATTCGGTCACGAAACGACGATGCCGCGCGGGTAGATGAAGGCCGACGTAGATCAGTTGGCTTGTCGCTTAGCTGCACAAACCCCAGGGAGGAAGAACTGGCGGGGGCGGCTGTAGAATGAAGTGCGATGAAGCATATGCCCTGAGTGCACACGTGGTGCGTGTAAGGCTTGATTTTAGGCGGCGAGCATCGCGTCGATGCTGCACCACCTCATCTAGTGTATTCAGCTGCGCATGTTCTTGAAGCACCACGATCGGGGTAATGCGGGGAAGGCAAGTGATGACCCTCATTGCCTCTCGATTAACAACTTCTAGACGATCCCATTGAGCCCTCGTCAAATGCTGGAATTGGGCTTGGTAAACGAGGCACGGTTGCACAACCGCCCGCACCAACTGTCGTGCAACATGAGAGCGGGCTCCGCCTGTTGTAGGAGCAATACGTCTAATCAGACCCAACGCCTGAATTGCTTGCTTTTAGCCCGAGAAAGCCAAGCAGTACCTGTTCCTGACTCGTGTATTGTCAAGCCCAATATTTTTACGGTCGAACTTTCTTGAATTGGCGTTCCGGATAGATGAAAACGAATTGGTGTTGCAGCCAGTTTACGGCGCCCCCAGCGGTTGGCGACTGACACGAACGTGGTTTTGCTCACTGAAAGCTGCAAACCAATTGAAGAAGCAAAGTCGACGTAATATCTATGGCTGATTGTAGGCCTGCTGCTTGAGTCATAAGGTTGTTGTGAGTGCTCCACACCGTTATGTCATCAGCATACATTAAGAACTTAATGTCGTAGACAGCATGCAAGCGCCAAGAAAGGGGGAATAAAAGCAATATTGAATAATGTTGGCGATAACACCGATCCCTGAGGAACGCCGCGAAGAGGCACAAATGATCCGACGGCCTCACCACTGAGGGGTATGGCAAAGTGTCGGCCTTCAAGGAAGCATTTAACAAAATTGCGCACTCTAACGGGGAAATGCAGCATGTCAAGCGATTGCAGGATGGCAGCATGACTGATATTATCGTACGCCTTTTCAACGTCCATGGCCAGTACAGTACGTACATTGTGGCTGTGAGTTGAGGCTAGAACAGATGACGCCAAGACAGCCAGTCCATCTTCTGTACTTATGGACGTACGAAAACCAATTTAGGCGGGATGGTAGAAACCATGGTGCTCAAGCCACCACGACAGTCGTGTGGCAAGTATTTTTTCGGTAAGCTTGCATAATGTTGGCGTGAGCGATATAGGCCGGAAATTTCTGAGCTCTATCAGCGGCTTCCCCGGCTTTGGTATGGGGATCACAATAGCCGTTTTCCAAGTTTCTGGTACGACGCCATCTATCCATACCTTGTTAATGGTGACGAGGAGTTGAGGCAGTACAGCGGAACTTAAGTTCTTGTAAACCTCGTATGGAATGTAGTCCGGACCGGGCGCAGTCTTCCGACGGGGCTCTATTGCTGCAAGCAACTCGGGCATTGAAAATGGGTTCGCAATTTCCTCGGCGTTGGCTGTAGATGTTAGTTTATAAAAACCTGCTGGAAGGCAGCCAAGGGGCTCCTATGACCCTTGGAGGCAACACATCATACTTGGGGAAAAACTTCCGCGCTGCCTCTCTGGCGAAATCATCAGGAGCGAAGTTGGCTGCGAAGCATGCTGTGGCATCTGCGAATGCGTCCCGCACACGCCTACCACGGGGGCTTGAAGTGGGGTACCCCCAGTCCGGATGAGGGGCGTTAATGTCCCCACCGACTAAAACAGGCCACCCTGGGTGATGTCGACGTAGAGTTAATAAGCACCCCAGATTAATGTGGGAGGGACCTCAACCGGCGGGCCTTACATAGTATGACACGACCACAACAGTTGCCTTGGGAAGCTTCACAGCCACTGCGACTACCCCTTGATATGAGGTGCATCAGTATTCTAGAGAGAGGCGAACTTGAGGAAAACGCGCATCAACGTACACCGCCGCCTTTCCCGGAGGGGCAACAGTGTGCACACGACGGTCGTTCATTGAAGGAGACATGTATCCACTGAAACCCGGAATGGATGGCAAGGCATTGGTTTCCTGCAGTAGCAGGGCTCACACCTGGAGCTTGTTCATGCGAAGTCGATATTTGAGTTCTCCCAGCTTTGTGGAGAGGCCTCTGCAGTTCCTTTGGAGCACACCACAACAACGTGTACTGGCCATTTTCGATTAGGCTTCCAAGCGTTGTAATAGAACTGATGTCAGGTTAGATAACTGGTTTACCATAAATCAGAGGGGGGATGTTGTTGAGTTATCCTGCAGTGCTGCAGAAGACCTGGTAGAGTCTACGGCGAGCAAGCAGTTCACGTCGTTGCCGTAGCTTAGAGACCTCGGCTAAAAGGCGTGCAATTTGGTCGTCAACTGCTGCCATGTCCTCACGCAGAGGTTCCAGTATGCAGTGATTTTGTGTAGCTTGAAGGCGACGGCGATCCTTGCGCACTTTATCACTGTACGACGGTTGGGCAGGGGCTGCAGGTGGATTGGGTTCAGAAAGCTCCGGCCAGACGTCTTCATCCCACTGAAGAGCCGTAAACCTGTTGGATGTCTGTATCGGGGCTCTGTTTTCAATCGGAGGCACTTGCTTACGGATCCCACGCCGAACCTTCTCAGTTGCTTTCTGTTTTGCTGGCCAAGTTGGAGAGGTGATCTCGTGGTGGTCAGTCTTGCAAAGTCCGCACCTGTAAGACGGTGTGCCTTGTGGCCGAGCCTCATCTTGCGTTGCAAAAGGGCATGATCGGCGCTAGTGGCCAGGTCTTAAACAGCTGTAGCAATAGAGAGCCCTCGATTTGTAAGGGCGAGGCCACAGAATACGGCCATAGTAGTAAAGTCGTTCTGGGAGAGTTGGTGAGCCCTGTAGCGTGACGATGCACGAGCGCCCCTTTCCCATATACCGCGCTTGGATGACACGGTGGGTTGGACAATAAAGCTCACGCTGGAGGGTCGTCTGGTCTTCGGCAACGTCGACGTTGTAAACAACACAGCGTTGTAGGTCCGAACCTTCTACTAGGTACACCTGGACCGGCACCGAGACCTCGCTTGTAATCGATATGCACCTGAGCGTTTGCAGACGCTCGACAGCCGCCAAAGTCGGGGGCCACACAGCGATGGTATTGGATTTGTTCTGGACGTGAAGCCACAAAAACCTTTGGTCCAAAGCCACTCGTCCAGGTTCGCCTGAAGATTCCTGTTCGGAATGTCTGTCAGGCTTTTGGCTGCCAGAGCTTTAATGGCCACTTTATACGATACCGATCCCGATGTCGGCATAGCCACCTGGTTGACATACGCTGGGCAGGAACGCTTGACTTGTGAGCTGGAGTTGGCAGGAGACGAATCCTGCGCAGTATCCCCTGATGGGCGCTTTTGAGAACTGCGGGAAGCCGGTGGCACGGATGGAGGTGCTAAAGACAGGTCCATTGGAGAGCTCTCCTCCTCACGCTGCACGGTTGAAGCCCCATCCAGTAGGGGAGGCTGGGAAGCCATTGCCGAGTTCCGCCCAGAGGGCAGATCGCTCACAGGCTGAGGTACATTTGAAGAAGGCGGGATGTGCGCTGCCGCTGATGGACCGGGAGCAGGGACCGACGCCGGCGAAGCCACCGCTGCCAGCGCGTCACCGGTGGCTCTAGGCCTAGCCTCGGAGCCCAGTCCAGCTGCCGGGATGACTGAAGGACATTTGCTTACTGCCACCCAGTCAGACGGCGCATGAGCAGATGGTGCGAAGTCAGTTCTATTTATTTCGCACCATTTGAAGAATATTACTACGTTTCGCGGCTGGAACAGTTAAGCAATGAGTGAATAGCTCGTGTAGTCACTGCTCAGATGCCAGCTGGCTACTAAAATAGGCAGGTTATTTTTCCTCAAAAAAGATTTTTGAGTATAATGTTGAACCTTATTGTTAGGAATTCATAACTCTAGATGTGTCCGGTATGTTGTAACAAATACCTTCCACGTATGCCGTATTGCGAAACACTCTACAATTGTTATCGCTCTAAAAGCCTTGCTCCTATTTGTCGCCGCCGAAGCTACCCTCTCCTATTCGTTACCGGCCGGCGGCGCTCAATAGGTACAGAGCTTTAGAGTTGATCGTGCATTTGGGCGGTCACGAAAATGTGTGCCGTGTGGTCATGGGATTCAACCCTATCTTTGCCCTAGAGTAGGCTTCTTTTAAAGGCTTAGGAGGCACAGTGGAATTAATAAGTAGATGGCGTAAAGGATCCCGCATCGCAGAAATGCCGGTATCGTTGTCGGCGTCAGAATTACAAACATTGAGCTAAAAAGACAGGTAATCTTGGGTTTTCGGTGGGAATCGAATGCAGGACTTTTGAACTGCAAGACGGGGGAGCTAACCACAGACAATGAAGGCTATTTGTATAAGCTCAATAAACGTGTGCCTAGTGAATGCGTTGTGGTCTTCAACTAGGTGAAGTGTCGTACAGACAGATATTGATGCGTACCAGAGTAATTCTGAGTGTGTTAATCAGGAATTATGTACCTTAGTAGGCGATACGAACGGCATCCGATAACGCTATCGCATTCTACTCTTGAAGGCGAAGATTAAACTTCCCCAAATTTTTTCAGCAACTCTACCTATCGAGAAATTTGGAAAGCCTAGAAATGTTTCTCATTTTTCTGCGTGCGAGGTGCTAATCTCTGCTGTTTTTTTGGGTCTTCAGGAAACATTTTCGGCAACATTGGTCTCATCATCACTTCATATGCGCCTCTAGGAAGGTTTGTAGCTGTTCTCACTTAGCAACAGGCAGAGGAATTAAGCTTTCATACCGGTATTAAGAAGTGCTGCTGCAATACATTGATTTAGTATTTGTTAATTCTACAAATATTCTGTAAATTGAAGAATATCCTGCATAAAAACCGCACCACAGAGACGACGTTTTCCGATTTAAAATGTGAAGTAGGTACAGCGGCAGCAAACTGGAAAAAAAGTTCACAGCTCTTTTCTGCCACCATGAGACGGTGCAGAACTATTGCACAAAACTGGTTTACTGAAAATCTTGAGAAACGTAATTAAATTGTCTTACAGGAAATTGTGTACTTTACTAAAAGCAGATTTATACACAGGGCCCGGGTTTTACAAATATTAAATTCGACCGTGGGGTCTCGCAGGCTTAAAATCGGCTAAAAATTTTAAACCTGCCAAAAATACGCACCAGCTAATGCAGTAGTGCATACAGGTGTCGTGAGCTACTCTAAGATGCAACTTACCAAAGAAGAAACAAGTGCCCTTAAAGATGCCCACCAACCAACTTCACTGAGTCCATCGCTTCGCGGTCAATCGCCTTTCACCTACTGGCGTACACGTGCTACGCGCTATGACAGGTGTGAAGTCGTCCACCAAGATGTTGCAACCCAAAGCCAGTTCTGCTCGGAAGGCTTTCTTTAAGGAGCCCTTACCGCTTCCTTGTGTTTTCTATCGAAGGAGACTATAGTTGGAGAGGTTTGTCGGACAACTGGCGGTGACAGAGTTCATACAGAGTCACGCTGTGCTTTGTTGCTCAGATTTCCGGGCCTAGTCTCGGCCGTTCTGAATCCGTAAATATTACTAATGACATCCAGACTTTCAAGAAGATTTCAGTCGCCACGCTGACTCATTGGATGGGGCTCTCGACTGAGTTCAAAGACACTGGGTCAATCCCGGCCACGGAGCTTGCCTTTCGATAGAGGTGAAATGCAAGGCGCCCATGCGTGTGCACTGCGTGGTATGAGCACATGAAAGATCCCAGCTCGTCGAGATTAATCTGGAGCGCCAAAGAGGCGCGCCACCCGCAGTCTCTGGTTGATGCTCGAGATGTGTGAGGCGCCAGTCAGAACAGGCTGCTAACTCCACGCTTCGGTGAGCAAGAATTCCGCTCAGAATGCACAGGGAAATTTTTTATACGGCTAATCTGCGCACATTTCCTTTAAATTCCTCCTTTTATTACATTAATTCACTGCACAATACCAGGTTGGCCAAGGTCGTGTGCTGCTGAATCACTGAACCGGATCTGTGCCACAGCGCTGCTCATTTATTCTACTTTCGCTTCCTTCATCCAGAATGCAATCAATTTAGCGCAGATAGTTTGGCGCTTAAGAAGCGCCAAAAATGGGATAGGAGAGCCTACCAAAGCTATAAGATTGCGCTGCTCAGTTCAGGAATTCTAAAGTGTTTCATATGCTGCATGCAGGTCAAACAAGGCACAAGTAAGCCATTAAGACGTGACATTGTATGCCAGCCAAACTTCCATATTTAAATCAGGGAGTGAACGACCTCTTTTAAGGTCTCCCTCAAGGGAAGAGTATTGGATAATTCCTTAATTTAATATGAATGAACTGAAGAAAGGTAGCGCAGAAGAAAGTCGCATATATTTCCTGTTGTTCATATTTAACTGAATCGCAGTTTTTTTATTGCTTTGTGAAAAACCGAAACTATGAAGCAGGCCGGAGGGCATGCATCACGTATTCTGCATTATTCATGTCTCTTTTTTGCGCTTTGATTCTAATTACTTTTAAGGGATGACTTCTGAGCAAAGTGGCCTACAACTGAAATTTGTTAGTTAAGTAAAATGATATACGTGATTATCGTTGCCGTTGCGCTGCTTTTCAAATTTTCTTCTTGAAACTATTCCTTTGTATTGCAGCTAGTGCTGCAGCTAGTGCTTGTGCTGGTTTCTGGTGTTTCTTCTGTGTACGGCCAATCATTCCTGTTGCTGAAATAACCCAGTAACATTATTTTGTAGCAACACTGACCGTGAAGGTCAATGTTATCTGCTGACATAATTAATCGCGTCCGTCCAACTGCCATTCATTTTGTTTGCGCTGCTACTGACATTTTTCGGCAAACACAACCATGAGAGTCTGGAAACTGAAAGCCTTGTCGTGGCGACTTAACTAGTAACTGACGCAAGCCGGCGTGCATAGAGATACGTTAAGGCTTCATGTCGTGGGCGGAAGTTCTCCTTTTCTTTCGCTTTATTTTAAATTCTCTGGAGAAAATTAATCAAGCTAAATATTAAAATCAAGGAATTGATGTGAAGTATCTTAAGAAAAGCGAGCCGTTAGCATGTGGTCAATCAACATTCTTCCTCAAGATGCATTTTGAATCTATGAGATGAAACATAACACTATAACAATCAATGAAACACTTTTGTAGCGAGAGCTACACTACGCTAACTCTAAGAGCCCTCAGCGTGGCACCCCTTGAGCTCCGTGGCGGCGCCGTAGTCACGAGGTGTGGAGCAGCTGCTGCTGCCGGCGGCGCGGCGCGCCGGCAAAACCGAGCTGCAGCAGCTGTGCGCATGCGACGTGTCCGGTGGGGGGGAAAGGAGGAGAGGGGGAGAGAGTGAATCCACGTACAGGGACGAAGATGAAGTAGGAACGCCCAGCGAAACAGAGCGGCGAAAGACTGGCATTGCAATTCGACTGAGCGCGTTCCTTTCGGCCAAATGTAGGTCTCGCGTCACTCCAGGTTTAACCAGAGCTAAACCACAGCAAATTTTTTAAAACCCTTTCTTCTTATTGTTATTCGCAATCGTAGACAAGAATGCTTTACTAAAATTTACACTTTGTATTTGATTACTGATTACTTTATTGGCCGCTGTCGCTCAGTTGTTATGGCGCTCGGCTGCTGACCACAAAGACGCGGGTTCGATCACGGCCGCGACAGTAGAATTTCGATGGAGGCGAAATTCCACAGGCCCATGTACTGTGCGATGTCAGTGCACGTTAAAGAACCCCAGGTGGGCTAAATTTCCGGAGCCCTTCACTACGGCGTCTCTCATCCTCAGACACTTTGGGACATTAAACCCGCATAAACCAAACTTTGTTGATACTTGGACACACTGTTGTTATTACAGCCTTCTTTGAGACCAAGCCATGATGTCTCCTATGACTACTTTTAAATTTGTGTACAGCCTTTGCCAACAGTATCCAGCCTGCATGGTTTGGTTCTCATCGGAATAGTAGAGCCCATACCGCTTCCCTCAAGACCAAAAAGTTTTTCGGTAGTTAAGGACAAGGGTTCTCCTTACCGTACAGAGATTTATAGTTGAAGGATGGCATAACAGAATCAATATACGACTGCGAAGCAAACCGTCCGGCCTAGTTACTTTTGGCAAAGACTGTACATCTCTCGTTCTTAATTTTTCAGTGCCAGAACGTATACAGAATCTAATATAAAACTACTACTATTCAATGAACAACGTCACCTCAGTAGGTTTTTTATACAGATTTTGTGGAAGAAAGCTTAGTAGTTAGCCAGTTAGCTTTAAATCTGCGCTCCGGTCTATGTAGTTGTTCAAATAAAGCTTAGTAACGGCTGGTTACTTTAAAGGTGGATATAGATTTTTAGTCCTGTACGCCCGTGAAAGCCAACAAAACGTTCGGCTTTCCTGCACACAGTTTTCCGGTAGGGACCGCTTTATCGGCGCCTAGTTTGCCCGAAAGCTGCGAAAAGAAAGTGTGTAATAACCCCAGACCGGTATTGTACAGCAGTTTTTCTGCACGATTTTTTCACACCATACCAAAAACCTTTATTTGGACTGATCACAGTCACAATGAGGGCAGAGGCGAAGTAAGAAGGGCGGTAAGAATGTGAATGTAATAAAACTCAAATAAAATTGTTATGTCCGTCCGAACATAGATTAGAAAACACTCCCGCAGGGTCCACGTATGCCATCACATGATCTGTGATTATACCGACAGTAATGAGCTAAACTCTTTGCTCTCGAAATCTGCGTGTATACAGATCTCAGCTCTGTTCGAAAACATTGTCTTGCATAAGACAGGTTCTTTTAATGAAAAAAAAAAGTCGCCGTAAAAGCAAGTTTGGACCCCTTAGAAATGCAACCCCGTCGCGGTGTGTGCCAGTGCTACGATGTGCTGGCGTCATACGGTCACACTGTTCATCCGTTCAGGGTTTTTTTTTTTAATTTGCCAGCAAGCAGCTAACAATAGGTGCAGTACAAATCACAAAAATAAAATGTGAACTTTAAGCCCCGGAAGAGAGGTAAAAACAAAAGAAGTGGTCCTACCATGTAAACGTGTTACAAAGGTTTTGAAGGAATATAGGCTGCAAAAGAACTTCTCACGATATTTGTCATCGTCTGATCTATAAGATTACGAGTATGATGGGTTCTAAAATATCATATAGATACAAGTGACTATTGAGGTATGCAAAATATCTCAAAAATACGGTCGTCTCAAGTGCGTGCGGCTAATTTTCTATTGCTGTTATAATGAATGCGACTTTAAATACACACCTGGTATTGTCTGTCAAACAAATGCCGGTGCTGAGGGAAGCTATTCAGAACTATGCACCTTCTTAAGCAGTGAGGCATATCTCGCAATATTCACTGAGAATGCCTGTGTTCTACCAATTAGCCTTGTTCTGCAGAATTTGTTAAGAACTTGCACTAAAATATATATGTAATACTGATAGCTGTCATGTGGGGCTTAACGTCTCAAAAAGACACGTGAGCTATGAGGAATGTCGTAATGGAGGGCACTGCAATAATTTAGGCAGCCTGGGGTTCTTTAACATTCTCTGGCATTGCCCAGTGCACCGTAATTTGTGCATTTTGCCAGCATCGAAATGTTGTTCCCGCGGCAGAGATTTGATTCCGCAGCCTTTCATCAATAGCCCAGCGTATAGCCACTAAGCTACCACGGCCGGTACGCGTATAAATGGTGTTGAAGGCATTTTACTTACTCCGCTATTATCAATGAAACTGTAAGAAGCAGGAAACAAGTACTTGCAGGGGTCATTTCGGCAGGGCGGACGAGGATAGACTGAGAAAAAGATTCGTTCTGCTTTTTCATGTAAATAGCTTCCTTATATACTCACCTCAATAGATTTTCACAATTAATATCGCATGATGCTCGCTTCTGTGCAACTTATTCAGAAGCGTACTGTCACAAGAGAAGAAAGCTGAAGCACTATTTGAGATTTCCACAATTTTCTAGGATTCAAATTTTCTAGACCGTATTTAATGCGTGCCAAGTCTTTTGAGCGGCAGTTTCTGTTTTGAAACGCCTCTCCACAGCATTAAAGAAGCGCGTAGAAGGTCATTGACCGCATCGAGCGAGGTGACATTTGAAATCTCCGCTGCTTTCGTTCACCCGCTCCCGCGCCGTGGCAGATGCCGGAAAACAACTCCTTGCGGGCATTTCCTTTCTTTCAAGGCAAGCGTTAAGGCTATATAAATGTACCCTCACTGTAGATGACATCATCATGCGCACCCCGCCCAGCGCTGTGTGCTGCTAAGCATCCATAAAATTGTCACAGTTTTAATCAGCGACTATGTTACCACTTTAAATGCCAGGCGAAAAAGACTTTTCACTACACATTCCATCCCGTTTAGTGCGTTAAGTTCTAAAGCCTCTCAGTTTCTCTTTAATACCACACTGTAAACAGAGAAGAAAGGTTCAGATTTCGGAATAGTTTTATAAGACTTCCATTTTTGCCCTAACACCCGACCTCCGGCGTCGTATAATTTTCACCCAGCCTAAAAACATAAAAACTATCATGCCAGAGTTTAGTGTAATTTGTACCATGCCGAAGGTTCAGTGGCGGGTCTTCGGGCAGAAATCGAAGTCTAATAAAACTTTTACGTAATCTGAAAAATTTCTGTTAGTTCCACAATAACAAAATACTACCCCATACCTTCGTTTTGTTGCATAGAATAAAGGCTGATTTCATCAAAAATTTCCTAGAGAAAGTTACTGCACAAATACATTTACTGATTGTTTATTTCACTTATCCTGCATCAATGTAAGCATGATTTTCGGTCTCACCTAGAAGTGGGGTGTAAACTGCATGCACAAACAGTCATAGTGCTCGTAAAAAATTACCGTACAATACGCACAGCTCAGGCAGGCGAGATGACGCCTAATTCACAGTTTGTAAATTGCAAAGGGACATTAAATAAGAAATTTAGCAGGCATTTCAGGTTGTTTCATCATGGCAAATAAGGCTTTATAATGCTTCGAAGGTTCTAAAGTTTCTGAACAAATGCTTCAAATGTGCCCATGGTGACACGTTCACGCAGCAACCCTTTCCGCTCTTCAATGGAGAACACAATAAATAAACACTATAATTTGTCGCAGCAAGTGATAGCATGGTTTCATGTATGTGGCTTTTATTTCTGTTCATGAGGTCTTGTCATGGAGGGATAGAGATTTTATAATAATAATAATAATTATTGGTTTTTGGTGGAAAGGAAATGGCGCAGTATCTGTCTCATATATCGTTGGACACCTTAGAGATTTTAAAGCAGGAACACATTCATGGTAATGCAGTGACGGGATCTCAGCACAGATGCGCACGTTAGTTACATTTTATTACCAAGAAAATATGAAGTAGATAAAAGGAAGGGCCATCCGCACCATCTTCTTCAACTTTATACGTGAGTATGGCAGCTGGGGCTTCTAAACAAGCTGGTAAATTCACGAATGGTTCGAATGAGATATCTATAGGCTATTTGCTTGAAATTAGGCGGCACTGATGAAACTTTTTTATTTAGGAACATTGTCAGTGGGTGCCGCATCACGTCTTATTTATGTGTACTGTATGTTGGAAAAGTTTGTTCGCCACAGTGCCGATCGCCAGAGCTGCGGGGTGCACTGCAAAATTTTACAACCGATGGTGCGTCACATTTTCAACTCCTTGTAAAAAGCTGGACCCATAAAATTCACTTTTCTTGCTCACACTAAAGTTAATTTCATTGTGATAATACGTAAAATAAAGAAGTTTTTTTCCGACTTTGGCTAACACATGTCTTCGCGACATTTATTTCAATTTTACTTTTGTGTAACCCATAAGCGACGTTGAATAATGATGTATTAAGTCTCAACTTATCATCATGGGAACAAACAGCAGTGTATATGACGTCATCAGTGAAGAATGCTATGTTTGCTCCGACGATATGGAAACGCAAATGTCATTCTCATATGCTACAAAGAGAGTAGGACCTAAAACAGACTCTTTTAGAGCCCCTACTAAAGGCAATGCAAATTTCCAAGTTTGAGTTAATGCTAACGCATTGGCTCCAGTTAGCTAAATACGTCATTATTCGAGATACTACAGTGAAAATATTAACAACACGTTTGAGCTTAATAATTATTTTGTAGTGGGGTACACGGCCGCGAGTCCAGCTTTCTTTGACACCACTTTTTTTTCTGAGGAAGCTCTGGCATAGTTTAATATACTGCGAATATATCGATGGGGGAATGGTCTAAGCTTCCGATGTTGAACGAAATTTTGGCTGTTACATATTTGTCTTGTAGTCACACTAAGTAGTTTAGGCTCCCTTATTAAACAAGTTTGGTGCGTTTTGGACGAAAAATTTGGAGTTAACTGTGGAAAAGTTCAAGACGTTGTTATGAACGTATTTATGGGCGTCTCTACTCTTCCTATTTGTATCAAAAGTCTGTTTTTAAAGTTTGTCCTGCTTTCGCACCAAGTAGTTAAAAGTGCTACTAATAACCAGAGGGGGCGCTTTTGGCAATAAATAGCAAGACTGCAAACATCCCGAAGAATAATCTGAGAATATGTTGAATGTTATGTTGCAATCTTATGATATGCCAAACATTGCTTTCATTAACAACTTCCAATCGAAAACATACGCTTCTCCAGAGTTTTTGGGTGCGAGAAGCTTTAGAAAAATCTAACATTATCACGTCAGCTTTCAGTTGAAGGCTCATTACGTTGGCAAATTTTTGAGTCAGCAGGAGAGGTTAACTGAATGTCTAGTGAATCTTGACACATACTTATTCCTTGAAGTCCCGTGACTGAAGTTCACCACGGCCCGTATCGGCTTTAGTGTCGAAAAATCTCGCCTTTGAATACAATTGCTTTCTGTCACTCTGTTCTCTACGATATCAATTCTCGAATATATGTTTTCAAGTTAGAGCAGCAAAAAACGTGCGCGCTCAGGCGAGCATGACATTTCCGTTTCTTCCAGCTATTCGGCCGCTTTATGGCCTGTCGTGCTAGTCTTTAAGTATCCCTCAGCCCAGGTCAACCCCAGACAAGCCGCCATATGTATTGTCGTTGAACTACTCGGTCACAAAAGACCACCAACACCCGTCACGTTTGGCCAAGCTTATCATGGCTGATCATGGCTGTCAGGCCAATGTCTATAACGAAGCAATCGCGGACGCCATTATTGACTTTGTTTTACCGATTTTCAGCTGTATATGCAGGTACTTCGGCGCTAGAGCAACGACACCCATGCATGCGATATAATGAAAAAAAAGAGCAAATTTGTATGTCCCGGCTTTTCTTGTTCCCATTGTCTTTTTCTTGCGGTGGTTTGTTCAGATTGGAAGTATAAAAGTGGAGCTGCTTAAGCGTGCTTTTTCAATCCCTGCAGTCAACACTGCAATCCTCACACGCTCAATGGAAACAAAGTACGACTCTACACATACTCCTTTCAGTTTGTTTTCTAATCGGAGAGCGATTACCACACGAATGCTTCGTTCGTGCTCAGAGTAGCTGCTAAGAAACAAAGTTGCTGATTACTGAGCAAAGAAGTTTATCGGCACTCTGAAAGTAATATCGTAGAGTACTGTAAGTGCGGTGTCGCAAATATTATTACGGGGTATTGTTACGGTACGCAGTCGCGAGTGGACGTTCTACTGTCACGGTGCTATTGCTGCGAACTGGAGCGCCGGAGCTGAAGTGAAGGCGAGCGGACTGCACAGAGTCGGAGTGTCGAGGGCGTGTGAGGTCATAGCACGGGACGAAATATGGCGCGCCCGGTAGTCGAGAGGACGATCGTAATATCAACAAGATCGAAGTGGCAAAACCAGCGGCTGCGCCAGTGGCAGCAAACATGAAGCCGACACGCGAACAGGGGAAACGGATGGACCGGTCGTCCGAGGTGCGCCAGTCCGTAGGAATACGGCAGCGGTAGCGCGTCGGTATGCTGGAAATCGGTGCAGCAGCTGCAACCAGTGGAGTGGTAGGTGGCCAAAATGGCGGTCCAGAGGGCACAGCAGAATCGACCCCCACGTCAGCAAACTCCTGGCGAACGATGGCCTGCATGAGGGCAATCGTAGCGTCGGCCGGCAGAGGGGCGAAGGCGACGGGCGTCCTAGCCTCCACTTCTCTCCGTACAATCCGGGTCAAATTGGAAAGTTTGTACAGCTGCTGCACTATTGGCAGATCCTCGCACGAAGACGGCGCCGCCGTTTTTGGAAGGCAGTCGAACGGCGGTGTTTAGGTTGATCAAACTGTCCTGATGGACGGAGTCAGCCATTACCCCAGTCTTGGGAAGAGAGGACCTTAAATGTATCATCAGCGATTCCCTTCAGAAAGTGGCCCACATTGTTTGTCACTGACATGGCGCCATCTACTTTACGATACCGAGCTAGGACGTCCTGGATGTATGAGAGGGACGACGTTGGACGACTGAGCTCGAGAAGCAAAGTCTTTTGTAGTGCCGAACTTGCGTACTATAGGCTTGCCAAATAATTTCCGGAGCTTCTGTTTCCATGTGTACCAGGAGATCAAGTCTTCATGCGTCTCGAATCAGACGCGGGAAGTATAAAATCACGTTGCAAGACATGAGGGTTGCGTTCCAGC
Source organism: Amblyomma americanum (assembly GCA_030143305.2). Taxonomy (NCBI): domain Eukaryota; kingdom Metazoa; phylum Arthropoda; class Arachnida; order Ixodida; family Ixodidae; genus Amblyomma; species Amblyomma americanum. Next base: position 151,764 of record JARKHS020007085.1, on the reverse strand, counting down.
AGTTGCGCTTACTGGTGCGCTCATACATAGCGAGCCAATCTTCGTCATTGACGTCATCGGTGCCGCAAAAGGTGCCCGGGGCGCGAGGCTGCGCCTTGACGGTCGGCGCTGGTGGTGTTGCTGTGGCCGAAGGTTTGTCGGACGGTACAGTGATGGATCCAAGCTGATAGTCGCTGCAGATGTCCAGGACGTGGTGCTGGTGTAGCGACCAGCACCTCTACCAAATATTACGGGAGTTAACTCAGCAGGAGGCAGGACAGGCGCAGTCAGATAGCACTCTAAAACCAGCCCTAGCTTGAACGTCCTCGTCGTCATCGACAGCACCGCGACAGCATAACATCCTGTTCGTCTCGCGACTGCGACCGTATTACTATATACAATCTGTATCTTGAGGGTCGATTTTTTATGACTGTGCATCCCTTCCATTAATTTTATCGCTGCTCTCTCCTTCGTCGTCAGGAGAATCGCTCGAAAGATTTCCCTTGCTGCACTCAATAATACTATCACTGTTAAAGGACAGCTTTCATTATTTCTTTAAAAGAAGGAGCGCGTATACTCCGTCTCGCGGCTGCCGGCTTGTGCGCCGCAAAACATCCAACATAAATACACACAAGAACAAAAAAATCATCACAAGAAAAGTAAACTAAACCCTCCATATACTAGACGGTGTCCGAGGTCATCCATCAATCGTTCGCTACGAGTCATGGCTTAACAACAGCAGCAGAGCCAAAAATGATCGAGTAGTGTGATCCTGGGCGCATGAGTCAGAATATCAATTATTTTTCAATTTAGCTTTTCAAGCTATCAGCCTGTTCAAGCTGTAAAAATATTTGAGTAAAACTTGGGAGAGACCATACGCCTAATCAACACTTCAAATTCAAAATTTAAATAGCGTGTCCCATAAATGAAATTCAACAGTACGACCTAAATTCTAAACAACATGCTAATGGACTGGAAGAAACGATACGCATATTTTTAAGGAAAAATTGTACTAAATGCTAGGCGAAAGCATGCAAATCGTGCTAATACTTAGGCGCTGCATTTTGCATTATCTTGGCACGCTACTAGAAAGGCATATATTATCTAGGCGGCATTACTAACAACCTAAAACGATACAGAAAGATTAGTTTTGGCAAAGCTGATAATGCTGCTCCTTGAGTTAACTTATTAAATTTCGGCTAGTGGCCTGTTCATCTCAGTGCGTAGTGTTACTCAGCCTCAAATTACCCGTTTTATTTCAGTACGGCGGCGCACCGCGATGGCTCAGCGACTTTGGCGTTTTGCTGTTGATTCGAAGGAACACGGTATGGAAACATGACTTCGGCGGCAACGTTCATACAGAGGCGCAATGGAAAAATTACTCTGTTGTACGATGTCAGCACACGATAATAAACCTCAGGCGGTCTCAGTTAATCCGTATTCCTCTAATACGGTGTCCTCATGGGCCATGTGTCGCTTTGCTGCATAACTACCAGAATACATACATACATACATACATACATACATACATACATACATACATACATACATACATACATACATACATACATACATACATACATACATACATACATACATACATACATACATACATACATACATACATACATACATACATACATACAGCCGTGAGCAAAAGTGGAGAGACCACGGCTCCTGGCGCGGGAGCGGCTGCGGGGCCGCACCGCGGCGCTTCTATCTCGCGCCGCACGTTCGCTGCGAGAGTGCCCCGAGTGACGTCAAACTTCACCCTCGCTCTCGCGCTGGTGCTCATCACGCTTGATAAATTTCTAGTGCGGAGTTCGGCTACTCTGCGGCTCACGGTCGCCACGAAGGGGAGCATACATCGCAAAGCTTGGTGTGGTAGAACTCCGTGTTCTACAGATGCTCTACCTCCGTTTCCTACGAGCTGCTGATGTAATTGCCGTTAATGGCAACTTTACCAAGCATTAGATGAATGTTACGTACAAATCCTTTATTTCTTACTGCTATAAAGAGCCTCTGAACATTTTTAATGCTTACTTGAAGGCGGTGTACGCAGCGAGAATCCACAGTGCCTCGCATTTTACGCCTCGATGTATTCGTCTCTTCCTGGTGATTTGAGAGCCGAGGGGAAGCCGCGCGTGCCTTCCAACAGCATGCCGATACAGGCACGGCATCGACGCGCATCCGTCAAGGCGCGCCGAAAACGGAACTCAGGAGCTTTGCGATGCTTGCTCCCCTTCGTCGCGACTGTCAGCTGTAGAGTAGCCGAACGCCATACTAGAAATTTATCAAGCGGGATAAGCACCAGCGCGAGAGCGAGGGCGAAGTTTCACGTCACTCGGGGCACTCTCGCAGCGAGCGTGCGGCGCGAGATAGCAGCGCCGCGGTGCGGCCCCGCAGCCGCTCCCGCGCCCGGAACCGTGGTCTCTCCGTTTTTGCTCGCGGCTGTACATACATACATACATACATACATACATACATACATACATACATACATACATACATACATACATACATACATACATACATACATACATACATACATACATACATACATACATACATACATACATACATACATACATACATACATACATACATACATACATACATACATACATACATACATACATACATACATACATACATACATACATACATACATACATACATACATACATACATACATACATACATACATACATACATACATACATACATACATACATACATACATACATACATACATACATACATACTCATGTGTGATAACGTCCCAGAGCTATGCATAGGCTGACATCTGCCGTAGTGGAGAGGAGTATATCGAGCACTTGAGTTTATGTCACGTGCACTGGCATCGCACGAGCACGGAATTTTTCGCATTTATCCCCATCTAAATCCATAACAAAGGAGTAATTACTCAAGTGGGAGTAATTACTCCCAATTCGAGTTATTGAACAACTCGTTGTCGCCTTACCATAAGCTTGCCGTCCCGGTTATCTCATTTTGTAGATCGACTGCTCCGATGAAGCGGGGGTCCCGGGTTCGAACCTCCGACCAGGACGGATTTTTCTATAACTGCGAAGTTTCTCAGAAAGCTGTATAGCTTTGCTTTGTAGCCGTGTGACTGCGCTTTGGTATATATGTTAATGAGTAATTGCTCCCTTGTTACAAATATACTACACCGTGGAGGATTCCCCTGAACATTTGACCCTCTAAGTTCATATGGTGCGACCCAGTTTGTATCCTGCCGCCGTGGAATTAGCAGCCGGTGCTTTGACCACTCAGTCATTGCGATGGTTTAAAGGTCGTACACCTGCTGCTTTGAGATAACTCTTTGAATGTCGTGTCTTGAAAGTGAAGTGAACCTTCGAATCGAACCGCCGCACGTTTGCTTCTCTGGCTGCAGCAAACCTGCAGCTTCCAAGCACGACGCTCCCCTTGAACTGCATTCACGGCTCTTTCCACGTCGCTGCCAGCGGCTTTAAAACAGCTGCGGTGGCTCCTACTTTGCAAGCGTGAAGTATGCCGCGCCATTAAGTCATTGCAAGACGTTTCAACGGGACGTATTTCTGGGCGTTTCTCGGCCTCTTTTTCGGCCCCACGCCACACGTCTCCCTGACGAAGTCAGCGCGACACACGGGCTGTCTTCACCGAGTGGTCACTTGATCTCGTTTCAAGGGGCTTGGCGGCATCAGTTGTCGACATCACGTCTTTCTTAATGGCGACGAAGTTAGCGCGAGGTACTGTCTATGTACAGAGGAATATTTCACAGCGCAAGCAAATGAATGCGCCCTTCGCAAAGGCGAGAAAAACATGGCATTAACCGTTTGTGCTTTAAATATGAAGTACAGAGGATATGTTACACCCCTGCACCCTTCTGCTTCTTGCCTAGCGATTTTTTTTTTTTTTGCAGTGCGGCGCAGTAGCGAAGAGTCGCTTAGTGGCGGTCGAGTTAGTAAAACTAATTGCATGTTACAAGTAGAGAACATTTATCCATAACTACCTTGTAAAGGGGTAACATTCCTATGCTTTCAAGTTGTATGCAAGAACTGCTAGCTGCTTGCCCAATAGTCTCTAAGTTTTGTTGTCGTGTCTATTTTGGCTTTTCAATACAAGGTATGATTAGGCTTACTTCTATGTAGTCGCAAAAAATCAATGTTGATGCTTTTTTGCGTTTATCATGTGCGTCAAGCTCTAAAAAAAAGATATTCTTCAGATGTCGAGCCCTACGATTTCGTCCACCTCACTTAGACGCCAGTTGTCCTATTTTGGTAAGAAGCTGTCTTGTATGAGCACATTCGCACTGCCGCAGTGTTATCACCATCCTTAGCGTTGAAATGTCCTGACACATCTATGCGGCGCCGCCTCATCCCAATGGACGCTCGCTCCCATACCAACCCAGCCTAGTTAACACGAGGCCAAATCTATAAAGCGCCCAGTTACAAAAACCTGGATGCCATCCCCACTGTCCTGAAGCCTAATCGCGAGCTCTATATATAGGGCGCGCCTTCATAGGCTACGTAGGGCCTATTCAGAGCAGGAAAAGCTCCCCAGAAAGCTGCGATTTTGCCGCAAATCTTTGTAGTGTTTGTTCACACTTCAAAGCTGCCGGCACGCGGCTTTATTGCTTTGTTTGCGATACAAGACGCGACCTGATTTATCTCGATTGTTGGCACTCAGGCGGAGCCGATTCTAGGTTGTTCCAGAATGTTGTACTAGCTTTGCACGCCGTATCTCGAAGGTTCGCTATCAGCTTTTAATTGAGCACGGCCGAGAGCGGCGGGCATTCTGTTCGACGACCGCCGAGCATGCTTGCTGCTACGCCGCCGCCGAGTGATTCATTCCATTGTGGGCGCAAGCCAGCCCAAATGAAGAGTTTTGTTTAGACGTCACTTTCACTACCGTTCTGCTCCCTGGATTGCAGTCACTTCGTGACTATATACAGAACTTCTGCAACGGTCTCTTACGTAAGACTGGCGGTCGAAATGCTACGCGTGTAGGCATTTACGACGTATGAAGTCGATTCAAACGTCCCTTGTCAGCAAGCTGTCACATGAGAGTACAGCACGAGAGACACGCGATCGTCATTCTCTTTAGCAGTTGCATAGTGGTGTTTGTTTGACTGCATTTGTTTGACTTCGTCGCTTTTTGTTTGACTCGGTCACAGCGATGCCTTAAAGGCTGCACAGCTGCCTCTTTAAGATAACTCTGTGAATGGCATGTGTTGAAAGCGAATTGAAACAGACATTGCAGTCTATGTCAAGACTCAACTATCACAAAAATGGATATGGAATATCTCATTTTTATTTGATATATTCATGGCGAGTAGTCAGAAGTTAATCACGAAGGCAAGAACTGTTGCATTCTTCATAAGTCGGGTATCATAAATTGTTGATGAAGTTTTTTACTTCCTTTTGGCATCATACTGGCACCATAAAACCTTGATAATTTTTTGCTTTAACTTATCCGCATCAGAGCTGGAATAATAAATTCTTGAAAAATTTTGGCTTTTACTTGCTTGGCATTGACTGACCCAATAAACTCTTTATGAGTTTTTGCTGAAACTTTTTCGATAGAAGTGTTTTAGCACGCTTGATGATGCATGAAGATATTAGATCAGTATCTTTTTCAACGAACGCTTCCGACAGTCTTTTACTGGGCATGCAGTAAAGATGCAAACCAGCTAACATAACTTAGCATTTGAATCTCTCGATTGTTCTCTGCTAGATATTACATACACATTAAGAGAATACATTTTGGAAAACTCTACGTAATAACAACTCTAAAATCACACCTCTTGGGAGGGAATTATTTGCCGGATTATAGGCTTCAACTGTAGTGTAGAGAAGTTCGAGTGAGTTAATTTTATCGAAGTAGCATGTATTTTCATTGCACTGCACTTCTGTATTTTTTATTTTCTTGTTCCTTTCAGGGTGTCGATGCAAGCTGTTTGGTCTAACATTTAGCAGGTCGGGTCTTGAACTGTTCCACGTTTCAGCAGAACTTGGGCATATCAATGTTTAGTGGGCATTTAGCGTATTTCAAGATGCCATTAATATAGCGTATCTTTGTGCTCTTGAAGAGATGGTAGAACAAAAGGCATTCTGTACATTCCTTCTATTTGACCAATATACCACCATGAATGCGTCATAAAAATGCAGAAATTTATCACGAACTCAACATAAATACTCCAAAAGTTACTGAGCATCTCAGCAGCAGAGAACCCGTCATTACGTAATTAGAAACGCTGTGGCCAGTATTCATAACCCGCGTACCGCACATACAACCTGGAATGCTTTATGTGTGCAATGTCTAAACTCATTGGTGTTAAATCAGAAACTCATCACACATTTTTATAAGAGAAACAAGAATCGCGAAAATCAGATGCGCATTATTCAACTCCTAATAAAACTATCAGTGAAAGAACTGGCAAAGCTTATGTTCAGATACAGCTCGCAGGGACAAGAGGTGTGGTGTGGAGTAAATCTTTCTGTACTCGTACGTGCTCGAAAACATTTTTTGCAATTTAAGGGAGTCAACTGCAAATAAAATAAGTAAAAAAAACATATAGGATGGCATCCAGTACTTTATTTCGCGAATAACTGACATTTCATTAAAATTTCTTTAGGCATATTTGATTAATTATAATTCTTGTGCCGACATTTCAAACAGAAATCCAGTTCCATGAAGCATTTCCTGGTGTTGAAAGACGCAAAAGAAAGAAGAGTTCATCTGGATAAAGACAAAAGTTTGAATAAATTTGTATTGCCGGACAAGTTGCTAGCTGTTGAGATGAAGTGGAAACTCTGCTGCCTCCTTGTTTTCGTCGCGATGACCGTAGTAACAGAGTAAAAACTTTTTTCTGTTCACAAGTAATGTGCAGTTAAATGAACAGATATATGCACGGCAAGACGCCTGCGACGGTGATTGAAGCCGGCTGATTTCAACGCTCGTTCTCAGACATTTGAAAGGGCCTTGCTGCGTAGTCAATTTTCCTGCAACGAGAAATATATTTTGCGACTCACAAGAAGAAAATATATTTTCACACTTCTTCTTTGCAGGAAACAAACACGACATATCTGCCTAACCGTCGACGTCTGCCCGATAGAGGTTCAGTACATTTCAAAGAAAACATTGTACTGTAATGTGTACACCACATGAAACTATCAGAGGGCGCTTTTCTTGACATCGGCAAGGAATTCAGTGAACAGTGCATCCTGTACATATGGTTATAACATCTTGCTGTCGAGTCCGCTGTCTAATACGGCTCCGCTTGATATTTACAAATTCTAATCTAATCTCTGAATGCTGTTTTCAAGCAACACATTTGTTTCTTTACTGTTCGGGATGTGTGCGAAATTGATAACTCTTGGAGCCACTTCACAAGCTGTTTCCTGCTCAGGTGACTCTATGTCGCTCCAGAAGAAATTGGTTTCTCTTTCCAAAAAAGAAAATGTTTACTTGAGTCGAAAAAATGCTTTGTAACGTGCGCTCTTCTAGATAAATTACTAATATCTACGACAGAAAAAAAAATCCTAAATATCGATTAGACCTGTGTTGAGGCGAATGATTGGGTCTAGGTCGTCGATGTAGTGCAAGTTGCATTTTTTTAAAAATGCAGCCCCCTTTACATGAGTGTGCGCTGTTTGCGTTTATGTTTCGGTATAGTTGCAACGAATGGTTTGTCCTGTATATAAGTGAATTGCTACGGGCTTCAGTTTTCGTGCAGAGCTTATGCGGGCAGCTTCCCTATGTCGTTTCTCCTCTATTAGAACCACGATATGTTTTGTCTCTCTGAACTCCCGTACACGAGCGGCGTTCAAAGCACGATGCCCTTGTCTGGATGCATTCACCGTTCTCCAGCAACGCGACCTACTTTCAGCGCAACTGCTAGCGGATTCATAACAGCTTCTTTGCATGGGCCAGAGATGACGTGCCTCAGTTATTTCAAGACGATTCAAGGCTTTTTGAGGTCTCTTTTTTTTTACCCCAAGCCCTATTGCGTTACGACAAACTGAGCGCGAAGCTTGAGGCACTGGCTTTTTGCACAGGGTAGTCACATGATCTCCTATTAGGATGTTCGCCGACGTCATCTGTCGACAGTACACCCTACTTGATGGAGACAAAGTGACCGCGAGGCTCGGGCAACTTACAGAGGGCTATGTACACAGGGTACGCAAAACAGTGTGCTTAGCACAGAGGCGGGAAGACAATGTATTAGCAGCTCGTGCCGTAAATACCTTATCTAGGGGATGTATATTGCTTATATGTACTTTCCTTCTTCTTGCGTACGGCATTTTTTCGCTGTTAGCCGCAATAGTGGGAAGTCTTAAAGCTGCTTTTGTGTTACCAAAACTAATAACAAATTTTCAGCACGAAGAATTTCAGCGTTAGTGCTTTACGACAAGGTAGCTTACCTATACATTACAGAAAGATCTATTATGATATATGTATGAAATGTTTCCAAGGAGGCGGGAAGTATTAGGGGATTGGGGGCAGAAAGTTGGGCGAGCTGATGAGATTAACAAGTTGGCGGGCGCACGGTGGCCGCAGCTGGCACATGGCGGGGTTAATTGGAGAGACATAGGAGAGTCCTTTTCCCTGCAGTGGGCGTACTCAGGCTGGTGATTATGAACTGCTTCCTAGCTGCCCACTGGCCCTAGGTTCTATTGTTTGGCTTGATGTGAGCAGTCTATTTGTTGTTTCGGTCAAAGCTACGATTACGCTACTTCTTTGCATTCGCAAAGAAACAACGTGACTGCTTTTCTTTTGGTTTATTATGAAGCATTTTTCTTAAAATAATTTGTAAGGCAGAATAGTTGTCCTATTCTGGTAAGAAGCTGTTTCGTATGAGCACGCTCGCAGGCCCGCAGTGTTAAGCAATCGTTCGCTTTTAAATATCACGCAATATCTGTTCTGTGCGGCCTCATCCAAAAGGCACCCTCGAATACCCGCATAACCTGGGCAGCAAGAGGTGAGATCCGTAAAACGCCCGCTTCTCGAGCATTTGGTTGTCATCCTCACTGTCCTGAAGTCTAATCTTGACCTCTGCAGATAGGGCGAGCCCTGACAGCATTTGTAGGCGCTATTCAGCGCGTACAAAAATCACTAGACTGCTAGAATTATAGATCTTGTTCAATGGTCTCGTACTTAGGATCGGCGGTACTAGGTGCCGTTCGCAATACATATTGTTACTGAGCTTAACTTCGCCTTAGGGCCCACAGTGAGAGACCCGCGATCGTTGTTCTTTTTCGCATGCGCATAGTCGTGTGTTACTTCACCCAGCTCTTTGGACAACACGTTACCTCTAAGTCTCGCGACCGTCATACCAATGATACCTGTTTTTCCCATTCGATCCCCGAATTTCCCCATCAAGGTGATTCAGGAACTTTAATTCATGTTCCAAAACGGGTATTTAAGAAGTGTTCCCGCCCTTGTGTGGCTTCGGTAGATTTGGTTTTGTAAGAAAAAGGGTGCCTGGCAGTTTTGGGTGGCATATCGCTGTCAGAACGCCATCATCAGAAAAAGTGTATGCCAGCTAAGGCATGCTGCCTCTCTTACAGCTTTTACTTTTCTTGCGTAGATCAGAGAGGATTTTGCAGGCGAATGCTGCGCATGCTGCTGACAAGAAAAAAGCGGTTGCTGTCATGCCGCTTTGCCTTTTTGATTTCACTTTCATTTGAAATGCTCGTGCTACTTTCAAAAGAATTATTAACACGCCATTGCGCGTTTTGAAATAGGACATTTATGCGTGGTGCCTTTATGATGTCATTCCTCCCTCGGTACATTTTCAGTGAGCACAGCAAACGCTTACCTCTTGTCATGAACTCTGCTTCACGTCGGCATAGTTCTCACTTCTAAGAAAGGCCGGTATGGGGCTAGACAAGTGTTGGCACTTTGACATCTGGTCGTCGACCAAGGCCTGAGACCTTATTCTCAAATAACATCAGCAGTTGAGGCATTTAAACTACCACGCAGAGTGAAAGGGCTCCTCTTTTTTTTCGGGGTTATGGTCCTATTTGCACTGCTTTAGAAACTGGCTTCGCCAACATTGCCTTCCCGACGACCTGTGTTCTATTGAAAGGTGCTTTTTCTGAATAGACAACAAATGCAAGAACTCCTCACCAGCTACAGTTCCTGTAGACGTAATATACGATCCTCCGGCACTTCGCTCCTTCCGCATCAAGAGAAGTTCAACATGGATGCAGGCTGTGCTCCCCATTGGCGCTATTCTTGTTCAACGCTGCGAACAGGAGAGCTTGTTACTGAATACCCGAGCTGTTCCGTGAGCAAGCCAGAGCATAACTCTACGCTTACTGGACAAGAATGCCTTGCAATGATGTTCGCCGTCCAGCGGTTTTGGTCTACTTATGCGGACACATATTCACAATAGTCGCTGACTATATCACTCTCTGCTCGCAAGTCAAGTTTCAATACCCTTGTCGTTGTCTGAAGCGCTGCAACCTCCGCATAAAAGAGTACAACCCCGCTGTTCTGTACAGTATCGGTCGATGACAAACCGACGCAGAATCTCTTTCGCGGCTATTACAATATCATGAATCCCTTGCGCCCACTCAACAATTCCACGGGAAGCGTGAAAAGCAACTCTGATTTTGGGACCTTCGCCCCTGCGCCTATAAGTGTGATAGGCCTCACAAAAGGTGCCCCTTTTTCACCAGAGTATAGCATTCCAAAGTTCACGCAGGATAAATTATGGTTCAGTCTAGACGCGTTGAACGGTAGGTTTGAGCACAAAAGCTTTACCTACGCAAGGAAAGCTTTTGGCAATGTAAGATGCGCTCCACTACTTATTTCATCAAAATGTTTCGTCAACTTTTCATCAACTTCCTTTGCTGAGTTAGTCACGACTTCCCTGTAACGGAGTGACGACGCGGTTGAAATTCGTGGCTGTGGACTTCCCGGCAAAGCAACAATTGCATGCAATTTTGCGCTGCCTGTATGCTAGGCACGGTTCTGATTGATCGCGATCAGTCTCGGCACTGGGTGAGTGAAATGGGCGAGTGATACGCATTTTTTTTTTCAGATCTTCTGATTTGAAATTTTCCGGGTGGTATAACTTTCATTTCCATGTTTCGATTTCAGTAATGGTTTTGCACCGATACATGGAAGTCATAAGGAATACACTTAGATTAATCGGCACTGAAGCAAACGTCGCGGAGCCCCTTTGATAATCATTGTCTTCGCAGAGCGCAAGGACATCTTATTATTTCTCTTTCATCCCAATGCGGCCAGAGTGGCCTGAATTCAGTAAGGTCTTTGTGTTGATCAGGCGAACGCTGTGGCCACTGAGACAACACAAAGAATTGATAGATAAAGTAATCGTATAACTACTCTTATTCTCAAGATCATCAGCATACTGTGGACGAATTAATTACGTTGATCTGAATTATAATTTTACATCCTTGCAGCATGTAAACTTTAACATTCATTATTCAGTATTCTGTTTAAACTGTATTTAGAATCTTAGAAAGCTTCGATTTTCTCCACGAGACGAATATTAACGATCCGCAGGCAACGTTTTCCGCGCTAAGAAGCCACTGCGGCCTCACGATAACGTTGCCATAAAAATATTCCTCCAAATTTTGCAAATTTATTGCTTTTGCTTTCTAGTTTGTGCATGGAACCATGCGCGACTTTCCAATGGCAATCTACAGCTGCCTCACCGTGAATATATCACGACTGACTTTTTATTATTCGCGTAAAAAGATTTCGTGCAAATCATATCCAAATATTAGCCACTACATTCGGACTACATCAGAGCTTTCCAACTTGTTCCACTTATTCCCAGTTGTTGAGATCCTTTTTCTGGCCTTCAGGACAAAAGACTTTTCTGTTAACCACAAAGATGGCGGTTTTTCCCGACAATTACATCAAGATGTCATTTCAGCTACTTTTCACTTCTGTGTATTTTCCTTTCTCGGTCAGTTTTTTTTTATATTTGCGTTATTACCGCATTTGTTTTACCAACATTGTCAAATATGTTTAAGAGCCTCCCCATACGGCTTGGAAGCAGACCCCCTTGGGCTATATATTTTTGACAAATACTGTACCTTTCTCACGGCTCACCAAAGAGGAACTGCTGAGCTATCATATTCGACATTTAGTATTAAGAGTCTGTTCTACGCCTTCTTATTTAGGGAGGAAGGAAGCATTCATTTGCTAAATTATGCCTCTTCCACTCACTAATTTTAGCCTTATTTTTTTTCCATTCAGTGTGACTTTGAAGATGAAGAAGGGGAGACCTGCTCTCCAGGCTGCAGGTGCGGCAGTCCCCTACTAGGAGGGCCACCCGGAAGGCTCCTATGCGTCTTCATTCGGTTCGCGATTATGGGGTGAAATGAGAACGCCAACGCACAACCGCCTTTTAATCTACACACGAGACGAAATACGTTACACAAAGGCTCACTATTTGCTCACTCATCCTAAAACAAAACTTGGAGAACATTCTTGCTTTGCGTTCGGTCAAGAAAAAAGATATGCACTTCTCAGCGTCTGGCAACGCAGCATACGGTCGACTCGCTCATGAACTACTTTGCTTCTTTATCTGGTAGGCATCATTTACCGTTGTATTTTACTATATGCGATGGTTTAATTTCAAGAAATTTGCTTCTAATAGAGGCGAACAGCCGCTGCACTTTCGGCTCGGACAGGTGCGGTCGTTCGGGGTCGTTTAAAGAATCTTTATGTCCCCTTAGCCTTTCTTTCTAACAAATTCCCGGAAAACAACAGCACTTCAATGAAATGCCTAAATAAAATTTCTATCAAACTGTGCAGTCATTTTAACGCTGCCCAGGTGGTCCTTGTCAGTTCGGAGACACCCAGACTACTCGCATGGTTTATCAACGCCAGCGCATGCCAAATACTGGAATTACAAAGTAGCCCTACATCGGCATTCTTTCATAATCGAATTTGTCAACAACAGCGCAAAGAAAGAAAACAGGAGTCTGCAGTTCTCTAAAAACGCTTCGCTAGACTCAACTATCCAAAACAGGCAGTCTGGCGCATACTTCAGAGCATAGCAGACGGCCATTCGACCTGCAACTTTAGGGCGTTCTGCTTAGGACAACCCAAAACGAGGTTATCATTGAAACTGAAATATTTCAGAGATTGTGCATTAAATCACTGCCTACCTCCCATGGTACACCTGCATAAAATGATGATGACCGATTTTCATGGCGCAAGGGCATCTGTGGCCAAAGAGCGCCATGGCACAATGTATTTTTCTTCTAAACCAGGTGGGGTCAAAGACCTATTTTCCAAGCAATTCACCTTAAATAAGCCAATCACCAGACCAGGGGAAAGCTTTTACTCATCGTATCACCGGTGGTTACAGGGCGCTGGGCATCGAAACACACACCTTCCGCATGCGAGGCGGATGCTCAGACCACTAGGACACCGCTGCGGTCACCTGAATAAAATGACCTCAAGAATCTAACCGCAGATGAAACCTGCAGTTCAATCGCAATTTAACTACTCTCGGAAATAAATAATGTGTGTCAGCACCGTATGGCTGCAGGAGGAGGAGGAGGAGGAAGCGGAAAGTCAGGGAGGTTAACCGGAAGAATAATCGGTTTGCTACCCTACACGGGTGGAAAGGGGTGAGGGGATAACAAAAAAAAGAGAAAAGAGAGTAGCAAAAAATTTAAGTCACTATAAAAAGACAGCGTTCGTTAATGCCACAGACTATCGTGCAGGTCATAAGTTCGCAAGAAGCAGAGCAGTGCCTTGGAGGCTTTTTTTTCCTTGCCAAGGACGTCAACAACACATCGCTGACTTTCGTTGTCTTTTAACAATTACCGCGACAGCACTAGTAGTGGAACTTGGCAAATATGCTGTTGCTGTCTCTGTGAAGCATCAGAGAAAGAACCCTCCAGAAGCACGACCCACCAATCACCTCCACATAACGCCCCCTGGCAAGGAGGCTCCTCACTCATCGCTACTCTCGATCCACCTCCTCTTCTACTCTCAACTACCTTCAGCATCTCTAAGTGGCATCTACATGATCCAATAACCCAACTCTACCGTCCACAATCACCACCCACCATCAAACCGCTTACCTTTCGCAAGGCTTCCACTCACTGAAAGCCCAGGCAGCACCGCAGCAAAAGGGCGACAGCTAAATCGTATTAAGCCACAGTTTGGCAGGCGGAAGCCCGACCCACCAGCCGCTTTCCAACCCAACCCATTAGCTAGCGGTCAGCCCACCTACCCACCATCCCTCTGCAGCCACCTACTCACACCATCTTCGCCCACTTCCACCGTCTTCCTTCTTTGCAACCTTTTCTGTTCTTATGTCGCAGATGTAGCTCTTGTGTTTGGTCCCGACTAGATCTGGGATATTTTTCTTTCTTCAGTACTTAAATTCGGGATTTTGGACAAGATTGTAGCAAAAGATAAAAAAACAGTGCTCATTTTGGCACAAACCACACAGAAAGACCAGACAGGACGGACGCTGTCAATTTCTTTATCTTTTTATCTTTTGTTACACAATGTTACACCAACTAGCCCAGCAAGAGGTACTGTTATACAAGATTGTCGGTAAGATCGAGAACAGATTCATCCACCGTCAAAATGTGCCGCACAAGCAGCCGTTCTAGCTAGTTAGAAAGGAGGCGCCACTTGCATTCCATAGAAACTTCGATAGTCCCTGCCTTTCGTCTCCGGTAATCTTCGTCGTGAAGAGGGCATATTTAGGGATACCAAGACTCTAGGTGCCACAGGTGCTGCTTGATGCTCTTCAGAGCTAGCTACATGTCTTTTTGCGCCTCTCAGCCAGTGTTGTAGGCGTTACCGAAAAAAAGTAACCAAATACAGCACTCGTTACGCTAAGAAAAAAGGAACGCGTTATCGCCATACGTTACCTATTAAAAAAGTAACGCGTTACCGTTACCGTTACCGAAAAAAAGTACCGCACGTTACTTTGCCGATACTTCATGGCCATAAATATTAATTAGTGTGCCTTCGCCTTAAGAACTCACGATAACAAGTTTATAAAGCTGATATTTCACATAAAACTTCTATCCCAAACAACCATTTTACGCGATATCCTGATTAAACGAGAATACTTTGCACAAATGTGCAGGATCATAGCAATATTATAGTGACCTAAAGTTGCCTGTAGAATTTCAAGTGTTCGATTCTAACTCTATGGCGCATGGTGAAGCCATCTTCTGAGTGTGGCATTAAACATAAAATGGCACTTCATCATCAATCCTAACTTCATAAAGAAAACATCGCTGAACTCTCAACAAATTTACAGTAATTCTGAAAAATGTGATGTTCCAAAATGCTCGACATGCTTCCACTCTGTAGAGTTGTGTGTGTTAGTGGTTTGGGAAGGGGAGCTAGGCGAAGGCGAGTGTAGGAATGGGTGTTAGTGCACGTGTTTT
This sequence comes from Amblyomma americanum, assembly GCA_030143305.2. Classification (NCBI taxonomy): domain Eukaryota; kingdom Metazoa; phylum Arthropoda; class Arachnida; order Ixodida; family Ixodidae; genus Amblyomma; species Amblyomma americanum. The sequence continues at coordinate 136,366 of JARKHS020007085.1, read as the reverse complement.
GTGCTTTATGGCTCTTGTGTCTTTTTTTTAGTTGGGTGCATCGTGAAGGGCAGGTGTTTTCTGGACTGCATGCGAGCCGCAACAAAGGTCGTCGAAGGCATCTGTTTGTTTATTTGCAACATCACTTTAGGTGCTATGCGCTTTTTTTTCTAGAAAACGGGAACGGAGTGGGCGACAACTGGAACAAAAAGTAACTAGAAACGTGACACCTCACGTTACCGAAAAATGTTAACGTAAGTACGTTACCCGTTACAGTTCCGAAATGGTACGTTACTAAGTTACCGAAAAAAGTAATGCGTTACCGGTAACGCCGTCACTTGTAACGCGTTACTGCCAACACTGCTCTCAGCTATCACAATTTTTCTTATTTATGCTCGCATAGTTCAAGAGAGAGCGAAGCCAGAAGCAGGGCTTCAGGAATAGCAAAACACTTTTCGCATTCGTCATGTATAATACCAGGGTTCTTACGAAGCTAACCAAAGGGTTGACGCATTGTGAAGGCTCTTACCGCAAGCAGAGTTTCAAGGCGAATTCTTCTGAGATGAGATGGACTATACCCTGTGTCTCTGTCGTTTTGGTGTTTGTATTCGCATCAGAGCTAGCACATCTTTTATGTAAGACTAATTGTGTTGTTAAGGAAAATAAGATACTCACGATAACAGCCCTGCACTCGCGTTAGGGAACTTCTGAACCAGCAACATAACCAAAAGCATTAAAATGAGTCACACTATTTACAGACGGCTCCCACTATACAGTACGCATCCGAATTTCTTAACTGTTAATAAATATAAATATGTGTGCCTCCTGTAGCTCTCTTTCCCCTGTGTACTTATCCCCCGAGTTAAAACAATTCAGATCTCAATATAACCGGAGCCTTGCAATCTCATAACTTGCAAATTTTTCAGTAGTAATTTCGGTCCTGGCCTAGTGTTAATACCAAAATATTTCTTAGTATTGCAGGGTTCCTTGTCGTAGCGACATACCCATTTGTATAGCGACAAGAAATGACGCTGCAGTATTGCAGAAAATCTTTCATGACGGTAGGATGAGAAATACTTCATGGTACATTGCAACTGACTCTGCCGTATTTAATTATAGTGGAAAGTTTGGCTCTAATCACTTGCCATATAGCGCTAAACAGACATGGACGCAGGGCGACAAACAGGACGCCCGTCCTGTTTGTCTTCCTGCGTTCATGTCTGTTTAGCGCTATGTGGCAAATGAACCGTCACCAACTCGCTCAAGCCTCCATTTTGGCTATGTTGTTGTTGTTGTTGTTAGCCTATCAAAACATGGCACATACCCACACTGGGGGATCGGCCAAGAATCGGGTGGCTATGTCACTAGCTTATTCATCTTTTAAAAAACGAAGTGAAAAGTTATGCGGTACAATGTTGGCACTGTGTTGCCTCTCGTTCCAAATTTCCAAACCGAAACTATTTTTATTTTCAGATGCTCTCTCGCTTCCAAGCGTCATAGCCCACTCTGAGATTTCTCGGTGGTGATAACTGCGTGTCCTTGTTCTCATGTAATCAACACTAGTCTAATTTTATTTATAACGTGCTTAACTGAACATGTTGCCATTGGAAAGTGTTCTTTACAGCCTTTCGCCCCGCGAAGTTTATTCAATACACGGGTCGGGGCAAGCTGCTTTGCGATGTTTACGATTTCGATCATGCGTGAACTTGCCAGGAACCCTAAATAAGGTTCAATACACAGTTTACTGATAAATCGGCCTGGACCTTCGCTTGCCTGCAGGGACTGCTAGCATACCAGTGGTCAGACAGTAGGTAGTTTTAGTGCGAAAGCAATATACCCCTAGCAACCAGCATAATTAAATAAATATTGCCGCGGCTGGGTTTCGAATCCGCGGTGGAGCGAACATATCAGCTTCCCTGGCCACCACATGAGAGCATATGCTATCACCGCAGCCGATCAAGCCTCGTGTTAAACTGCCATAATTTCAAGCTGCGTATCGCACATCATCGCTTTCAACTTCCATTTGTGCGCAAAAGTCACAAAATGAAAGTGAACGCTCAAGAACTTTCTCCCTCGGTCAGTGGATACCTCAATTGTGCTTTGAGCTACGCTGTGGTAGTGACAAAGATATTCGCTGCTTGCGTATGCTTGGTTATGGCTTATGGGGTTTCAACCTCCGAAAGTGACTCAGGCTATGAGGGACGCCGTAGTGAAAGGCTCCGGAAATTTCGCACAACCTGGGGATCTTTAACGTTCACTGACATTTGCGCAGTACACGAGCTTCTGGAATTTCGCCTCCATCGAAATGTGACCGCCGCACCCGAGTCTTTCGAGTCAGCAGCCGAGCGCCATAACCACTGATCCACCGTGGCGGCAGCTGCTTACGTTTGCGTTGACATTTTGGCAGTAATGCGGTGATGGAGCAATAAGGCCGTCGGCTTTCATTGGCTTTGGCGTTTTCAACGTTATGGACTCCGTCGATTTTGAGAAAATGAATGGCGTAGAGCTGGCTCCCTGCGTCAGTGGACATCTCCTTGGCGTTTCAGGAACGTGCAGTGATGTCCACTGAAAAAAACCTGCTTTTGCATAATATTTCATGCCTAGCAATCCTAAACCAGCAGCAATTTTTTGCTGCAAGCAGGCCCTATAATTACATTCAATGGTTACGTCCTATGTTGTTTTTCTGTGCATGTTTTTTCTTTGAGACATCTTCACCTTGATTCTTTCGAATTTTTTCCTCAAAATATTGATCGCTCGGGAACTTCACATTTGTGTTGAGTAACTTTAAGCTGTCTTGAATACTTTGTGTTATGTTTTACACCAATTTAATTGATTACAAATATTGTGTTACACTCTTTTCTCAGCATCATTTTCAACTTTGTATAAAGTTTTAAGTATTTCTTTTTAATTTTCTGTCTATTTCTTTGTATCTTCCTTGACAAAATCTCTCACGTTTTTTTATGCCAAAATTTTTACGATAAAACTTGAAAATATGTTATCCCTGGTGTGGGCTCGACGTCGTAAGCTCTTACCTATGTTGCCCCGTGGAAAATAAATACGGAATTTAGAAAAAAAAAAGATAAAGAAGGGAAAGAATTTATCGGTGTTTTGTGGGCCAATTTTCAGTGCGGGAAGAGAACAGACAATGCTGTGGCACTGCGTGGCTTCAATTTTACGATACACTCGCGGACAACTGAAATAGAATAATGATTGATAATCAGCGAAGAGAACACATCTAATTTAATGTTTCTGTTTGCATGCGCTTGCGCTCTGGTGGTGTTTAACGAACAAAGGGGAGCCTACATTAATGTGAGGCGGAATCCCGATCATTTACAAGCGTGGCGATTTGGCGCCCGAGCTGTTGATAAAGCGTGCAGTGTCAGCTGAAGACTGTGTGGGGATAAATATATGTAAGAATATAAACTAGCTAAATACATCTTTCATATGTGTAAATATATTTCTCATTTAGTTTCACTGGTTGGTACAGCTCCAAGATACCGCATAAATAACTCTAATTTATTATGCCATGTCGCCATGCAGAAATGCGGCCTCATTTTTAACTTCGTATGAATATAATAAATAAAACACCACCAAGATTGAAAGCGACATTGAGAAACGTAATGCCTGGTGAGATTTGTTTAAATGTTCGGGTCACAGTCATATAGATGAACCCCCAGGATGGAAAGCGACATTGCGAAAAGTAACGCCTCGTGAGATTTGTTTAAATGTTCTGGTCACAGTCATATAGATGAACAGATGATTATCCGCCTTCATGAAAAATTATAATCAGTCTCGCCGAAGGTTTCATGCCAACATAAAGTCTGCGCTTCACCGATTGTTCTGTTTTGATTATTCACAGTGTCCGAATGACCAGCCTCTTATTTTTTTATTCTCGATCAAATGTTCTAGTGTTGTCGTTCGAAAGTCCCTCCATGCCTGCACTCCCAATTTTTGTCGATACCTCACAATATCGTGCGCCACGTTTTGTCCACCTTAATAAGGACGAAAGCTATAGAGGCAAGGTATATCATTTCTAATCTCAAAGCCTAAAAAATTAGTGCTCGTCTCGGCTGCGGAAAGTGGTTGGTTCGCAACCCACCGCAGGACACCCACCGGTATAAAATGGGTACAAGCGGCCCCCGGCCTGGCGCCTGGCTTTCTTCAGGGGTGTTCGCTTGTGGGAGAAGCTCCGCAAACCACGCTGCGCCCCTCGCGGGCTAAACCCCAGTTTCGAACTACCTCGCAGCCTGCTAAAGGTAGTGCCCTTCGGCCAACGTGATTCGAACGCGAGCAAAGCCTCGATGCGTTGTCCTTGGGCGCGCACGCCCTAACGCAACGGCCTCTCCTCCTCTGTGAGGACAAAGCAGACCTTCCGCAGAGAACTCCCTCAGCGCCACGGTGTCTCCGCGACGACGCGAGACGCACACACCGTCGCCCGCAGTTCTCTTGACAGAACTCTCGCCGAACCTTGATCCGCTGGCACAGAGCGAGCATCATCAGCAGCAGTCACAAGAGGATTACCGAAGCGGTGGCCTTGTGGTAGAGCATCCGCCTCGCATTCGGGAGGTGCTGGGTTCGATCCCCAGTGCCGCCGGGTACCCACCAGTTTTTAATGGGTACAAGATTTCAGCCGGCCTGGTGCTCGGCTCTTCTGGGTGAGACGCTTGGAAAAGGGTTTTGACCACAGTTACTCTGATGGATGAGCGATAAGCCCCGCCGTCAACAACGTTAAATCCGCCTCGTGCGGTAGAAGCCGATTTGTGGCCATTTTCTGTGGCTCTGAGCAATGGGGAACACGATCATACCCAGCAGTTCTGCACAAAAGCATTTTTGAACAGGAAACCACTTATGAATGCAATTTTTTCATATAATGTAAGACTTCACTTTAACAACTAACATATCTGCAGATCACCCAACGGCAGTCTTCAATCTTTTTGCTATTGACGTTTTTGCTATCGTCAAGAACTTCTTCGTTGGTTTTCTATGGGAGTCTCAACTGTTCATTGCGGCCGATGGAAACAATTTAAAAAATATTTTGCTGTATATCACAAGAATGGGCCATTAGTTTCATTATTACCGTGAAAATGTCTAACAATTTCTCAATTTTTGATTTTTTTGCCTGAAATTGCTCAACATGATTAACACGATAGCGTTAAAGGTCCCATTCACTAGAGAACCGGAGTCATTTATGGCGCTGGTGGGTCGAAGAAATCGGGATTAGTTAAGAGGATCGTGATTTCACGCATCGTGCTCCCCAACTAAAAAGATTAATCGTGATTATACAGTCGTAACATGACTGAAACGTTTTTGTTACATGCAAGAAAACAAATTTTGCGGCGAAGAAAACTGCTCTAAATAGATGGATTTCAAGCCTATACACTTTGGGTCGCGAGTTATACATGCTACCACTAGGGTCTCAAGCCATTTTAACAGAATTCGGTAGAAACACTGAAGACTGCTTAGGTGTGAGAATGCGAAAGCATTACTGTGCCACGGCTAAGCTTATCTTCCAATGTGTCCGCCCTTGAACCGGCAGTATTCGAGACATGCAGCTGTGCAATGATGAAGCATATTTTCAAGTGCACAAGGTTTTTTTAAGCGATTGAATTATAAATGGATCGCCTCGGCCTCTTGTTGCCACATCTCTGCGTTTTGCTGGCGCTTTTGCCGTATCCCCTCGGCCTCTCGCAGTCAAAGTTCCTTGTTGGCATATCTTCGCGCACGTTGCAGACTCGCACGACGATCACGGCGTTTTGACGGTGAAACGCATACCTTTATCACAACACCAAGCGAAGCTCTTTTTTCACGGCGCGCCTCATTTTTCTGTCGGCGCACCTGGTGTCTCCGTACTTGCGGGGACGCGCGCACGCAGACCTAGCCGATGTGGACGGTACGCTTTCCATGTGTGTGATGACGTGTAAATGCACGGAGGCATTCACAGGCACGCGCGTAGAGCATGTGCTTGTCGCAATGCACCGCTCTGTCTCCCTTTGATTCGTATAGTCGCATTTCGACTCACGACAAAAGCCTTCGCAATGGGCAAATCCTTTCGTTTTTCGTAACTTCTAGAGGAAAAGTAGCGAGAAACGAAAGGACGACATTAAACGAAGGGTTTTGGCTGTTCCTCGAAACGTTATTTCGAGCGTTATAACGTTCCACGGCAGCTTGAAGTGTGCTGCAGATATGTTTAGAGGAGTGCCCATTTGTTAGAACTGAAGTATACTTTGGACGAATTAAATTCATATTTACAAAAGTACACTTGTAATACGTTGCAAACATGCAAATTCAATTTGCGGAAAGGCGATTTCGAACACTGTAGTGTTCTACGGCATCTTTTGTGCTGCAAATATGTTTAGAGGCGGCCTGCTAATTTGTTAGAATTGAAGTACACTTCAGACCAGTTAATTTCATATTGATGAAAGTACACGTTTAATATACTGAAGAAATGTTAAAACCGCATGTTTAGTTTTTCATGTATTTGAAACGTCCACAAAGCATGCTTTAGGTTAAGTGTTTGGCAAATTTTAAGCATATCTTTATAACCGCGAAAATGAAATTTCAGCAACCTATTCCAGCATATGTTTAGTGCATTCTGGAATACAAAAGTACGTTTAAAATACAAAAAAAAATATCTCGCTGTATATACAAAACGTATGAATTCTCAATAGGGTTTCCCAAGCCGTCTTCTTCTTGATTTCGACTAGGATATCATTAACGCGCACTTGTTCCCTGATCCACTCTGCCCTCTTCTTATCCTCAACGTCACAGCTATCATTTTCCTTTCCATAGCTCTCTGCGTTGTCCTTTACTAAAATTGAACCATTTTCATTATCCTCCAAGTTCCTGCCCGAAAGGTGAGTACTGGTAAGATACAGACGTTACATACTTTTTTATTGAGGGATATCGCTAAACTTCTATTAATGACCTGAGAGAATCTGTCAAATGCTCTCCATCGTATTCTTAATCTCTAGATACTTCGCTCTCGTGATTCAGATCTGCGGTTACTACCTGCCCTATGTATAAGTATTCCCTTACTACTTCTAACACCTCGCTACCATTATGAACTTCGGTTCCGTTCTCATTATGTTGAACATTAATTTGGTTTTCTGCATATTTTCCCGTAGCATATTAAAATGCTAGATATTTAATGCTGCCTCAGAATCTGCAGCTATGACCAATCGCCTGGCTCTTTAGCCCAAGCTGTGTAAAACTGCTACTTTCGTTCCGTGCAGCACCGTTGAATCAAGGGGTGCCACTTGCTCTATTCTATAGGACATAATTTGCTTTCTATAAAATTGTAAGGCACCTCAACTTTAACTATCATAAGAAAAGAGTCAGTACTGAAGATTTGGATCATGGGTTTATCGATCAACCATTCACACCGAGGTTCATACCTCTGCACCAGATGTTTCTCAGCTTGGGGAGTATTCACCTTTTGTCACCTTTTTCCAAACTATAATTGCTCATCGATCGCGTATTTTTCTGCTGAATTATGATCTTAAAACTCGCACTACTGATCTATCAAAGCAGGCAGTCGAAATTTTAACGTTCCAGTCTTTGTGTAGGGAAATCAAGGCACGGAAGGAATATCTTTTTTACGCCTTAAATGCGTGAAATTCGATGAAATCCAAGTTTAGTTTCGACAAAAGGGACACATTATTGATAGGCTTCGTATCCCTACAATTTAGAGGTTTTCATGGAGGTTTTCGACGTTTCCTACTGCTCAAACACGCCCTTGTACGAGATGGTAATATTGTTTAATACCGTGATATTGTGTCACTTGTGCGAGTTGATAATATTGTATAATATTATATTACTGTGTACTCGTTTGTGCGAGCTGGCAATATTGTAGGACATAATAACCAAAATCTTGTTTCCTTACAATAACAATAAATGTAGTGCAAGATTGTTCAAAAATTCTCATTTGTATATGTCAGGTATTGGTGGTTATTGTGTCTCCCAGTGGGGGGGGCGGGGGTAACTAGGAAACGCATGTTCATATAATTGTTTTTCTTTTTTATATTTAAAGAAATGAAATTGCGCCTCGGATATTTATTTCCCCGTGAAAATAAGCACGACTCAGTTTACAGAAGTATTGCCTGCAGACCATGCCGACTTAAATGAAGATATATTTAAGGAAAATAAGCAGTAAACTAAGACTAAGATACAAGGTGAGTTGTGTTACAAGAAGCAACAGCCGAAAAGTAGGCCTCATTGTACTGAACGCGAATGAAATTACCCCCTGGCAAGAATTAGAAGTACTCGCTAGCACAGCACAAGACCACCATGTACCGAGTGTGTTCAAAGGAAATAAGATCATGTCTGTGCTGGCAATGATGGAGGATGTTTAACACGAGCAATCTTGAGGCCAAGAATAGGAACCTAGGAAGATAGAACGTGTAACGAGGGGCTCAGAATCAATTGGGAAAATAGAAATTCAGATGCAACCCTGAACAAATATAAGAAAAAGGAAAATTGGCAAAAACGTCACCGCTATTTTTTGGTGCTGATTGATTTCCTCAGCTTCAGCTACGCTAAGGTTAAGGAAGACGTCCTTTCGGAGGCATGGAACTATTTGTGCGCCAATAGTAATAGCATTGCAAATAGCAATGAGTAAAACCATGCGCCGAAATCATGCCTATTGCAATGCAGTCCTTATATCAGGACAGGGTCCCACGATCCTTTATATATCGTGATTTCCATAGACTTTAAAGGAGGTAAGCGAACAAATAAAAACTTTCATAACTGTGTAAAAAAAAATCAGGGATGAAAGAGTTACGCAATGATTACCTGCAGGATTAGTATTTTTAGAAATCTGGAGGGTTTTTCACAAATGCCCGGCTGTTGTGACCTGTGTCCCTTGTGAAGCTATATTACTTTCCAAACCTTTTCATATTTCGGCGCGAATTACCACTGAAATCAAGCTGGGACTAGCCGCTGTGGCTCGGTGGCTTTGGTGCTCGGCTGTTGATCCCAAATTCATGGGCTCGATCTCGGCCACGGCGGCCATATTTTGATAAATGTCAATTTCAAAAAACACTGGCGTTCTGCGCTCAAGACTTCAATTAACACGTTGAACGTAATTAACACGTAGCACATGTTGAAGTCTGCAATTACACTTAATTATTCTTTAGTCCTCCAATACAGCACCCTTAAGCCCGGGTCGCTTCAGAACGTTAAAATATCAAATTTGAAGGCACCTTAAAGCAGCCACTTGTTGTGCAATTACAGGATGCGCTATGCAAATAATCATAGATATTAAAGCCATCTGGCTTTTACTTGACATTTCCCATATTTGTTCTCACTGCAAAGCATCTTTAGTAGCAAGTAACAACAAATCAAAGCTCGCAACGCCTTTTATTTTGAATGAACAATAGGATTGTAAGGCGTTCACAGTAATGGCGAGTTGTTCAATTTCTTGAAGTGGTCCTTTGCGGTAGCACTTGGAAAAGAACGCCGTTATTATTTCATTCCTATAGCACTATCTTTGTTCCGCTTTGCAAGTTACAACTTATTCGGTCTCTTTTTCTCTAGGTCCTCTTTCACGTGGAGTCTCTCCGCTCACCGGAAAGGTAATGCCCCTGCAGTAAAAACAAAATCATCATCATCATCAGCCTGACTATAACCACTGCAATGCAAAGGCCTCTCCCATGTCTCTTCAATTAACCTCGTCTTTTTCCAGCAGCGACCACCCTATTCCTGCAAACTTCCTAATCTCATCCGGCCACCTAACCTTCTGCCGCCCCCTGCTACGCTTGCCTTCTTTAGGAATCCACTCCGATACCCCTTACGACCAGCGGTTATCTTGCCTTCCCATTACATGCCCTGCCCAAGCCCATTTCTTTCTCTTGATTTCGGCTAGGATGTCATTAACCCGTGTTTGTTCCCTCACCCACTCTGCCCGCTTCCGGTCTCTTAAAGTTACACCTATCATTTTTCTTTCCATGGCTCACTGCGTTGTCCTTAATTTAAGCTGTAGCCTTTCCGCTAACCTCCATGTTTCTGCCCGTTGGGTGAGTACCAGTAACATACAGCTGCAGCGTACTTTTCTCTTGAGGGATATTGGTAAACATCCATTCATGATCTGTGAGAACCTGCCATACGCGCACCACCCCATTCTTATTCTTCTAGTCCTTTCCCTCTCATGATCATGATCAGAGACCCCTAGCTTTCCTAAGTAGACGTATTCCTTACCACTTCAAGCACCTCGCTACCAATTGTGAACTACTGGTGCCTTGCAAGACTGTAAAACATCACTTAGGTTTTCTGCGCGTTAATTTTAAAACCAACTGTTCTGTTCTGTTTGTCTAACTCATTGATCATACTTTGCGTATCAAGGTTTTGCGTATGAGGACGTTTATTTGCTCTCTTTCAACTGCCCGGAGCACTAGGCATGAGGCGACGCGCACTACACGGCTGAGGCCGGAGGCCTGAATCAGACGGACGGTGCAGAACGCTTGTGGTGGCGCTGCTTCACATTCTTATCCTCAACAGCGAAGCTACATCAACCAGGCTGCGTCATCAGACCGCGATTCCTACGCGGTCTGTAGTGCGCACTCACACTCTCCGCGGGAGCAAATGCATGACTATGAATTTCCATATGTCATTCCATATCTTACTGGCTCCATATTCTCATAACTTCATACGGGCGGCTCATATGGAACGTTTCAGTGCTTTACACAAGCCCTGAGGAGACACGACGCCAGACTGGCGGCCGGGCACCTGCTCCGCGATCGGCATCGACGCTCTTTCCCTCTTTCTCTTGCTCTCGGCACACTCGCAGTCTATTTGTTTTTTGTCATTTTACGAGGAACTCGGTGGTCGCCGAGGCGATGCAAACGATCACGAGCTTCAATGTTGGTGCAGTCACTTTTTCAAAGAAGGCATCATTCAAAATTTTTGTTCAAAACTCAGACAGTCTGCAAATTATATTGAAAAAAACGGCCGCTCCCAACGACGCCATATGACACACGTGCTATTATTATTGCACACAAGCAGTTTTTTGAACCCGATCATACTGGAGTTCTATTCACTACCGCACGGCACTCCTCTATGAATATAAGACGCGGACTGTGTCGTTCACTACTGAAGCGGAATGCGGCGGCAGTTCCTTGAGGGAGCACCTCTTAGGTCACCGTGCTCAGGCAGCGTAACGCCTTGTATGGACCAAAGTAACGGACCCGCCGCGGGGGCTCAGTGGTTAGGCGCTCGGCTACTGATCCGGAGTACCCGGGTTCGAACCCGACCGCGGCGGCTGCGTTTTTAAGGAGGCAAAACGCTAAGGCGCCCGTGTGCTGTGCGATGTCAGTGCACGTTAAAGATCCCCAGGTGGTCGAAATTATTCCGGAGCCCTCCACTAAGGCACCTCTCTCTTTGTTTATCCTTTCACTCCCTCCTTTATCCTTTCACTCACGGCGCGGTTCAGGTGTCCAACGATATATGAGACAGGTACTGCGCCATTTCATTTCCCCAAAAACCAATTATTATTATTATTATTATTATTATTATTATTATTATTATTATTATTATTATTATTATTATTATTATTATTATTATTATTATTATTATTATTAATAATAATAATATTATTATTATTATTATTATTATTATTATTATTATTATTATTATTATTATTATTATTATTATTATTATTATTATTATTCAAAGTAACGGCCAAGAAGCTCCTCAGAGCGCCCTCGCAAACGGATCGGGCTGCACACCCAGACTTGGTCACCGGTGTGTAAATCACCTCCCTGCGCTGGAGGTTGTAGCGCTCGGCGTCGCGTTGTTGTTGGCGCCGGATTCGCCACTCGCTCAGCCACGCGCTGCGAGATAAGGTTCGGCCACCAGGTGGCGCCGGCAGAGTGTCGAAGTGTGGCCATATATTATATTCACAATATCAATCAGGTGATAGAGAAATGCGCACAATATAGCCAACCCCTATGTAGAGACATCATTGATTACGAAAAAGCATCTGACTCCGTGAAAGCTTCAGCAGTCACGCAGATAGAAGACGCCAAGGACTTGAAAAATTACAGAACGGCCAGCTTAGTGCCCGTTGCCTAAAAGGTATTTACTTCAAGGGAACCTTAGAATTTAATCAACCGAATGATCAGGCAGACTTTCATAAAGGATATTCCACAACAGATCATATTCACACTACCATATTCACACTATCAATGCACAGAATATAACCAACCCCTAAATATAGCCTTCGTTGATTACGAGAAAGCATTCTACTCAGTAGAAACCTCAGCACTCATATAGGCATTGCGGAATCAAAGTGTAGAAGAGCCTTATTTCAAAATACTGGAAGATATATACAAATATATGAACTGCTCAGCTACCACAGTCCTACATGAAGTCAGCAATATAATTCCAATAACGAAGGGCGTCAGGCAAGGAGACACGATCTCGCCAATGCTATTCACCGCCTGTTTGCAAGAGGTATTCCGAGGCCTGAATTGGAAACAGTTCTCAGTTGAGCATAAGAGTTAATGAAGAATACCTAAATAATCTGCGATTCGCTGATGACATTGCTTGCTGAGTCACCCAGGAGATAAACTGCAAATCATGATCAAGGAGTTACAGAGACAGAGCAGACGGTGTGTCTAAAAATTAACATGCAGAAAACCAAGGTAATGCTCAACAGCCTAGCAAGGGAACAACAGTTCACAATTGGCAGCGAGGTGCTGGAAGTGGTAAAGGAATATGTCTACTTGGGGCAGGTAGTTACAGCTGATCCGGATCATGAGAGGGAAATAAATGGAAGGATAAGAATGGGCTGGAGCGCATATGCCAGGTTATCACAGATCATGAATGGCAGTTTACCAATATCCCTCAAGAGAAAAGTGTACAACAGCGGTATATTACCAGTAGTCACCTGCGGGGCAGAAACGTGGAGGCTAACGTAAAGGGTTCAGCTTATGTTAAGGACAACACAGCGAGCCATGGAAAGAAAAATGATAGCTGTAAGAGGCCGGAAGCGGGCAGAGTGGGTGAGGTAACAAACGCGTGTTAATGACATGCTAGTCGAAATCAAGAGGAAGAAATGGTCTTGGACAAGGCATGTAATGTAAGATAGCCGGTGACCCTTAAGGGCAACGGAGTGGATTCGAAGAGAAGGCAAGCATAGCAGGGGGCAGAAAAAGATTAGGTGGGCGGATCAGATTAGGAAGTGTGCAGGGTTAGGGTGGGCGCAGTTGGCAAAGGACAGGGTTGATTGGAGAGACATGGGAGAGGCCTTTGCTCTGCAGTGCGTGTAGTCAGGCTGATGATGATGATGATGATGATGATGATGATTATGATGATGATGATGATGATGATGATACACTCGTATATATTCGGATTGTCGAATTTCTGAACATAGTTCCTGTTGCTGGAGGTGCTCCGTCGCGCCTAAATAAATAAATCACTTGAGATGCGGCAGCGATTGAATTCAGAGGCTGTATTCGCGTTCAAACAACAGTAGTCTAATTAGTGTGAGTCGATAATTTAAGGTTATCATGGACTTCCTCTGCTGAACAGGTTGCAAGCACTCAAGATGAAGACCACGGTTATCTGCATATGTCTGCTTCTGGCTTTAGGTGAAATATCAGAGTAAGAAATGATTTCTCTGTTTACTTTCAAGCACGTTGCGTAATGCAATGAATAGCGTTAGGCGCGTAGTGTCAGAACTTATTATGAAATGATAAGCTTCAGTACAGCAACTCCGCTTTAACACGTTTGTAAAATTCCCACAAAAAAAGAAAATTTGGTCCTATGAATGCCTAACATACAAATGCTTGTATTTTTCTTGGGCTAGGAATGGTCGGTTAGAAGTGCACGCCATTACCAAAGTAGAGATGACTGAACTCCTGTTGAATCTACATACAGAACACATTGGAATGTACTAAACAGTTTCTCAGTTTTCTTGAGAAAGGGCGATTAAAATCTGCATTTATTTGCTTTCAATAGGACCAGGCATGTAATTGCCGACAAAATTATATCATATGGCCATACTTGTATCGATGTAGACCGCCCTTTAGCGCAACCCTCGCGTTGCCAACAGAAACCACTAGGTGCTTTATTGTACCAGTAATTTTAGGTAAACCCGCAAATGCTATTTTAGCGGAACTAACACGTTTGGTGATACTCAGCGGTTTCTCTAAAGCACTCTAACAATCGAACCCACCCACATAGCTGTTCGCAGCCCTTATATTCGCCGGCACTTTTTCATTAGGAACAAGAGAGATGATTGCGTGAGTGATACCTCGATAAGACTTTATCACACAGAATGCGGATATCTGGCTTGCGCTCAGTGACTAACATGGTGGTGTGGAAGTTATAGGTATGTGTTGTTCTGAATAAACCCAGTCGCGAGTCTGCGCCCGTCCTTGTGCCCTTCTCGTCCATGTTTATATTATTTTGCGCAGTACCTTTACTCAACGATGTACGACCGACTCGCCCAATAACATGCACTCCTAAGTCCTTCAAAGCTAAGAAGATCGTTTGTACTTTGAGTAACTTGTTAGATGCTTCAAGCTTTATCGAAATGTGAACAGCCACAAAAGAAAAATAAATGCTGACCACAGGAGATGTGCTGCTCCAAAAGAATGTTATTTCTGCATTTTTCTGCCGGTATCTAAGCTTATAACCTACGCGCTATCTTGTAGGAGGTCGATTGTAAGCTCATAATTTTTAGATTTAATTCGGAGATAACCGATCGCAATTCTCTTCTTTTAACAGCTTTAAGTAAACACAATATTCCTATGCTTCACCAGGCGGACCAAGTTATTTTTATCGTTTATACGATTGCCTGTTGATTGGAAAGTTCAAGCCTCTTTCGTTCAAGCTGCTAATTCTTTTCGTTCAATAAACTTTAAGGCGCCTAAAGCGCTTTACTCTCACCACAACAACCAGAACCCCTCCGTGTGATGATTCGGCTGCTTGGAGTTCTTGAGTGGCGCGTTTTTTTTTTTTTTTCAGATGTGGACTGCCGAGGCAACGACCACGCGGCAGCACTTGTCCTCTGATGGTAATTGTTTTGTGTGTCTAAAGCGCACATAAAAATTTCTACACGAGCCCTAAATATTCCCAACTAGGCCAATTTGCTTGAAAACGCCACTTGCGCTGTGTGGTAGTTGGAGAAAGGAGCGACAAGCAGCAAATCGTTCTTTAGTCATGTACCTGAAGGAACCCATTCGGTATGAATGCAGGAATACATAGGCGACCACAGGGCGTCATCATCAAAAGAAACAATTCGCTACATTTAATGCAGAATTTTGTGCATAAGATAACTTGTTAAGAGTGTATATGAAAAATGCAAAAAACACGACACATCTAAAAAAACTCAACATCCATAAAGTGGCAAGTGCTAGAGAATAAATTTTGACTTTCCTGCAGGCCCCAGTACAGTTAAAAGAGCACACACAAATTGCACGCAATGCCTTAATCGTAAAATGACTCAACTATCTGAAAATAAAGCCAGAACAGGTTGTATTTAAATGAACATCCAACCTAACATCGGCGCTTCTCCCAGACCTTTCTAAAAGCGCTGAAAAATATCTCGTGCAGAGCGTTCGCTATTCTATATGTAGCGCACTATGTCCAGAGAAAATCTTATTCATCTAAACAGAGTCCGATGTTGTTATCTATACTAAGGAGAAAAATTTCTAATTAAAGAAGATTAACCAGATGTAACGCCAATGTGAACATTTTGGTGCAATAAATAAGAATACGCATTCGTCCGCTGCTGGTAGAGTGCCGTAGTCGGGACCTCGACGGTCGATTGTAGTGTAAGAAAATATGCCAAAGTTCATTCATGAATTGTGGTTCTAGATACGGAGTGATTTACCTAAGCTCGAAACTTTCGCGGATATTATTTTTATGGTCAGTAACCTCATAGCGATGTTATTTGTAGATTTCTAAGCGGCTACTGGGTATTTTTCAGCTTTAATCTTATAGAGCATCAAGAATCCAACTGCGCTGTTTTTCATTGTTTCTTTTTGTGCGTTGCTCTTAATTGGTGCTGTTTTTATTTCTTCTCTGCTGCTCAGCTTGTACCTCGCACCGGTGCGGAGAACACCATATTTGCGGGGATAATATTATGAATTAGGCCACCGCGGTGGCTCAGTGGATATGGCGCTCCGCTGCTGACCCGAAAAACGCGGGTTCGATCCCGCCCGTGGCGGTCCCAATTTGATGAAGGCGAAATGCTTGTGGACCGTGTACCGTGCGACGTCAGTGCACGTTAAAAAACGCCAGGCGGTCGAAATTTCCAGTTCTTCACTTAGACATCTCTCAGCGCACCTAGATCTGTAGTCATCACTAGTTCTATTATTATATTTTTCGTATCACCATAGCTCATTGATTTAGAGCCACATACCATGCACCTGCAAACCTTGACGCGACCTAAGCCTAATGACACAGCTGCGTAGACACACCTTTGAGACAAATATATAGGGATAACTACGCGCGATAAGTATTAGGGGCTAAGAAAGTGGAACCACTGGAACATCAAATTCAGTACTTTATTAACCAGATCCTTTGTGCGGCTTGATCAGCAGGCACCTGTAGAGGAACGCAGCAGTGACTCCTGTTTTTCTCTTTCCATTCAGTGCCGTCCTTTACAACGACCAGGCAGCAGGTGTGCTCCAGGCTGCAGGTGTGCCAGTGCCCTGGAAGGAGGTCTTCCGAACCAGCCTCTTTGTGTCCCCCAGCAATTCTTTTAGCCGCCCACGGAGCAACATCAGCGGAGCACGAAATAGACTCTTCCACCAGTTTGTAAAGTCCAAATATTTGACAGTTTTGAAGGCGTACAAAAAGATTAGAAATAAATTAGGTGCAGATATAAAGAAATCTAGAATTCACTACTACGCTGAAAAAATTCTCTGATATTTCCTTTGATCCTCAGAGAACCTGGCGTACTGTAACAGATCTGCAGAAATCCAGAAAAGAAAATATACCAATGCAAATGACGATTGAAGGGACCATTCTTAGTGGTAAAGCTCATGCAAAAGAGTTAAACAGACATTTTTTGGCATTTGGAACTTTTTGTGCTACAACGCCCAAAAATTTTGAAAAATACCTGGAACCTAATTTGCAGCACAGCCTTTTCTTATACCCCGCTACTGCTGCAGAGATTAATCTAATATTAAGCCTCAAAAATAATTGTGTGTGTGGTTTCGATGGCATTAAAGTAGCACCAATGAAAGCAATTGCTGGCCTTATTTTTGACCTCCTTTGTCATCTAACAATTCAAATCTTGATAGCAGGAATTTTCCCCGAAAAGATGAAGGTGGCACGCGTGGCGGTATTGTTTAAAGGTGGTGCTGAAAATTCAGTTAGTTACTGTAGACCTAAATCAGTCCTTCCTGTGTTTTCCAAAGTAGTAGATGAAGCCATTAATATTAGGATAACAGATTATCTTCACAAATATCAGTTGATTTCTTCTAGCCAGTACGGATTTCAAAAAAGGAAATGAACTGAATCTGCGTTGATTAGTATTAAAGATGAACTCACTAAAAACAGAAAATCATTTGTACACATTAGGCATCTTCCTAGAATTCAGCAAAGCGTTTGATTCAATTAAGCATAATGTACTTCTTCGCAAGCTGCCCTATTATAGAATACGAGGAATCCCACTTGAAATATTGGAAAACTACCTGTCAGGTCGTTCTCAGTATGTTTTAGTTAATAATTCCACGTCCAATCCGGAGTTTATCAAATTTAGTGTTCCCCAGGGCTCAATCCTAGGACCTACCCTGTTTTTCCTGTATATAAACGTCATTGTATCTATCCCACAAACTCCTTCCGCTATAGTTTTTGCTGACGATACTAGTGTTTTTCTTTTCTGCAGATAATTTTGGTACCTTAATTCCTCGTGCAACTTTATGGCTTAGAAATCTAGCTGACTGGCTTGTTGCAAATGAACTTTCGTTAAACGTTGGCAAAACAATGTACCTTGTGTTTAGTTCTGTTAACCAACCAGTTTATTATAAGGAAGTAACATTTCCATCGCGACCGCTAGAACGAGTTTCTGATATCAAATTTTTAGGCGTCCGGTTTCCCGAAAACCTTCCCTGGTCTTGCCATGTTAGCTTTATTAAACACAACATTGCACAATGCATTGATGTGCTTAACAGGTTCCGTCGGCTGTTACCTCGTTATTTACGACCTGAGCTCTACTTCAATACCGTTCACTCGCGGCTTCATTACTGTTTGCTTGGATGGGGCACCACAGGTAGGTCAAACATAGAAAGGTTATATTCATTACAGAAGAAAAGTGTCTGTTTCATTGGAAACTTACCGGTACGCTATTCAACATCGTTATATTTTATGCAAAATATAATCTTGGATATTGAATCATTGTATAAGTTGCGTTTGTCAAAGGCTGCCTTTTTAGATTTTAAAAGCGATCCACAACTACTCATATCGAAGTATACTAAGCATGACCCGCAATACGAATTCAGGAAAACTGCTTTTATGAAATCCAAATCTATTACTAACTATGGAAAGCAATTATTCAGTTGGCTTATTCCTAACCTGCTGAATCTTCATCCTGATTTGTTGGGCATCATGGAAAACTTCTTCTCTGCGTGCTTTCCGAAAGCACGCAAAGGATTTTTTCTTGACTTCCCTATAATCCCGACGATGTTTGTAAGAACTGCAGTGCCAGTATATTTACTGCTGAGTTCCAGGCGATCCCCTCCATTCTGGTTATCTTTCTTTGTTTTGTCAAAGGAACAGATTTTTGGTTATCTTCTTTTTTTCAATTACTTCGACTTGTAACAAGGGTGTGTTTTTCAAATCTTTTTTTTTAATAGCTGTATGTGGAATCATATGGCATTCCTGCAGAATTTTGTTGTAATGTTTTTGTGTGTTTTTTCTGTATGTGATATCTTAAATTTTTGGAGAATTTTGTTCAAATGCCTTTCATGTCCACACTGTGCAGTATGAATGCAGCGTGTTTAGGGCCTACTCATGTGTCACCTTTTGCCCTCTTCACCTAGACAAATTGTATATTGTCTGAATTTGAATAAATTTCAAATTTCATACAGGGATTACCGGAAAATATATGAACACATTCCTACCGCAGAAATTAAAGGGGACAATTAAGCTCCGCCTGAAGGGTATGACGCGATACCGTAATTGGTCAATTATATACGTAGAAGGTCGCTGTCTACTGTAAATTCATAGATCGCTTGGAGTCCTCATACATGGCGCAATAATGCAGCGGATAAGCGATGTGCAACTGCCTTGCTATGTCAGGTGATCCTAGCGGTGAGCCCACATTTCTCTTCCGAAGAAACTAATCATTGATTCAATTGCCGCCTATCACGGCGGGCTGTTTGCTCACTATCCGTTGGGGAGGTCTTGATGAGGCCGCAAGTTCACGTGACCTAGGTGGCATTTCTGCCTCCTAGCTTGCTCTCTGGGGACCGCCTGCCATAGCCACGCCCGTGGTGTTTCACTCACAGCGCCGACAACGCCAACGCCGACACCTGATTTGCTGGAGAATGGGCCTTTAAGGCTGTCGCGTTAAAGCACAAAAATGCGCAGCGGCCTAGCTGATAATCAACAATTCCGTGCAAAGCTCACTCCACAATGGCGTTCACGCCACTGTTTTGGCTTTACTGAACGCTGTTTATTCGTTAGCACCCGTTTAGAAGCGGCGGTTCCATCGACGGTCTTGGCACGAGGGGAGGTGCGTCTAGTCCGGATGCATCCTATTACCAAACACGGAATATGTCCATCTGCGAACAGCCTTGCCGTTGCCGACTCTCTGCCTCCGGGTTCACGAGCACGGTATGACGGACCGGTAACTTCGGCTTATAAGACAGTCCCGCGTATGGCACTTGGTGACTGGTATATTCCAACAGGCGCTGAATGTTTAAAATAGTAGCCTCCCCCCCCCCCTCGACAGCATAATTTATTTTAATAAACTTCTCTTATTTTCTCTTCAAACCCCAAGTGACCTCCGATATGAGCTGCAAAGAAGTCGACGCTGCCTAGTGCGTGTCACTTTATTTCACGTTATTCACGTTCACGTCTCGTTTCAGTCACGTTATTTTCTCGAACACCACCGCCAGCCCCGTCGCCTATGCGGCTAGCGATGCATTAACAGCTAAATGTCAAGCGACCTCTACAGTGGACCTCAGAAAAGAGGAAATTTAACAGCGACTGGGCGCGTGACGAGCGCTCGTGCTTCATCGCTGCTGAGTCTCAGAACTAGTAATGAAGGCCACCACAGATGAGCTCCCCATAACAGCATTAAGCTGTAAAAATGGTTGTGGAAAAGAGCACATTAAAATTGACCCACTTCATGCTTCGCTTATCAATCAGCGATCAGTATCGGTTACGTGAAAATACGCAAAAGGTTGAAGAAATATTGCAGCCCTTCTAATTACAAATTACAGGGCGACATACAGAACGATGCCGTAGAGTGGAATACGTGCACTGTTGATTGACGAGCTGAGAGCGTGAGAAACGAAAAATATATTCCGGTGGCCAAAAGCTTGCTGACGATTCCTCTATAACCATCACAATTTGCCTTAACCTTCTCTTTATCGCGGTTTTCTCTTGACCAGGATTCTTTTCTGGCCACAGGAATAGCTAGTCCTCTGCAAATGACTTTGTTTTGGCAGCAGTAAGTTAAGTCTTCCTTTATTCAATGAAGAAGCTTTTTGCCCCTTGATGGAGTATTGCAAGCGACTTGGCTGCATAAGGGTCATATGTTGATTAAAGCAATTTTCATGGCAGCCTATAATCCCAAATTTTTCTTGTTCTCTTCTAATTTGGTTCATCATACATCAGTAAGCACATATTTAAGTGCTCTTTCGAACCATAGTTCCGAGTTTTATGTTATGGCCCAGTGGCAAAACAACCTCAGAATGACGTAGTCGACCCAGTTGTTCGAACCACTGTAAGTTTTAAGCGTAAAGCCTAGTTCGTGCTTAGTTGTCGTTCTATGAAAGAAACCTTATTGAGCTCCTTGTTGTCAAAGCCTCACGTCGTAAGCACAGTCTCTAAACAACTAAACCTTTAGAGACACAACAGTTTAAGAACATGATCCATACTGCGTTGGTGTTACCTCTATTTATTATACGAAGAAGACCTGTCCAACTTTCCCCCCCACAAGCCAAAATCTGAAACTGTGTCTGACATTTGCGTTCCTGCGATTGTGTTTTATTCTTTTTATCTCTTTTAACAGTTGCCAAATTTGCGCTAAAGGAAATAAATATCTGTCTGCGTGCTCATGTGTGTCTTTTCTGGCACTTTGTGTGATACTAAGTTTGGGGCTGTTTAGGAGCGTCATTTAGCTTTTAGGGCACCAAGCATTCGCATTTCAAGTATCGAAGTTAGGTCAAACAATTTTACTTTTCTAAGAGCATAGCCTAAGCTTAAAGTTATTGCAATTTAGCTGATCAAATTCAACACAGAAGTGCCGAAGTGCATCGTATACCGGTTTTTCAGGGCGATCCGAAATTGCTTTTCAATCTTCAGTATTTCGAAAACGCGAACACCCTTGGCATTGTGGCTCCACAAATTTATAGAATGTGTGCCCAAAAATACTCCGGATCTTTAGGAAAAGGCTCCTCCTTGATGAGCGAACAGCAACGCTCCCGAGCCACATCATTGGCTGATCAGTCCACACAAAAGACCAGGTCGCGTGGCTCATGTGCCACGAAGTGACGTGGCTAAGGGCGTCGCTTTGCGCTCGCTAAGGAGGTGCTCTTTTCTCAAGATCGCCTGCCTTTTTGGCTAGAGATGGCTGAAGTTAATGGAGCCACAACGGCGAAGGTGATCGCGTTTTGTAAATTCTAGATATTTATACGAAAATTTCGGACGGCCCGCTACCAATCTCTATTTGCGACCAGGCGCTAAAAAGGTGCCAAAGTACCGGTTTGTGGGGAGGGATCTTTGTGGGAAAATTTCCATTTTCGACATTGCAGCCCATTGAGAGGGCTTGGCTTCGTTTCACATTGCGTCGGAATCTCTTCCCTCGAGATGATTCATCCGCGTTCAGTACACGCAATATCGGCCGGAAAAGTATATGGCCCACTGCTCTGCCGGCATGAGCGGCTGCGGAGCCGCACCGCGGCGCTGCAGTTTCGCGCCTCTCTCTACCAGCCACAGTGCCCTGGGCTACGATGGATTTCGCCCTCGCTCTCGCGTTGGTGCTTGTCACGCTTGGTAAATATCCATTGGGAGATTCAACTGCTGTCATTTTTGACGGTCGCGATGAATTAAAGTGTGCCGCCATTAGTCGAGCACATGGCGCCGTCGCTCAGTAGAGGAGCAAGCGCATGGCCGCACGGAATTAAACCGCAGCACTGTGAAACAAACTCAGCCCCATCTTGTATCATGTTGCCGCTTTATATTCCCCGCATGTTATAAAACGGTGCTGCGATTTTTGTCTTCGTTCCTGACATGCGAACTCGCCTGCTGATAAGTCGAAACAGTAAGTGTCGAAAAAGCATCTAAGCTTGTTCTTTTCAGTGATTCGCAATGAAACCTCTTACGCTTAGAATTAAAAACGCAGAGTATTAGGTATTGAGGCGAGACGTGAGAGCTTTTTTTTCCAGCGAACTTTGACTGCTTCCGTGTTGGTGCCCTTTCGACTTCAGGGTAGTGTTCAAAGGCTCTTGTCATCTAATCCCGGGTTGGTGCGCTGTGTATGAAAACGGATCACCAAACGGAAGCAAGAAAAAAGTTGGCGGGAGTCTTCACAAATAAAAAAAACACCTCATAATCAATGAAGCTTTCACTGCTGGTATATACGGAGCCTTTGCTAAAAGTAACCAGGCTGCATGGTTTGCTTCTCATTCGAATAGTAGTGCCCTTACGGCTTCCCTAAAGATCATAAAGTTCTAGGTACTTGAGGACAAGGGTTCCCCTTTCAATACAGATATTTAGAGCTTGAGGTTTGACATAATAGCTTCAATATACGACAGAGAAGGAAACCGTCTAGCCTGGTTACGTTTGGCAAAACTACATAATACTGTGTGCTTCCATTCGTAAGTGTAAGCCCTTACGTCACGCGTTGATGAAATGAACAAACACGGATGGGCCCCCAGCATGTCCAACTTTCGTGGGTAAAATTTCTGAAAATTTAAGAACAGTAAGATACTGTTATAAAAATATTGACCGTAATGGTTCTTTCTTTCCATATGTAGCAAAATCTTTCTTTTAAAATGTTTCTATCACTCGCATCTAGCAGTTAAGACTGCCGTAGAAAACCAACGAGGGACGCTTTTCACAATGGAAAAAACGTTAATAGCAAAAAAATGCAAGCCTGTCGACGGGAGGTATTCGGATGTATTGATTGTTGCAGTGAAGTCTTACAATGGGTGAAAAAATTGCGTGCGTAAACTTTTTTTCCATTCAAAAATGCTTTCGTCCAGAATTGTTGCGTGTGAGTTAAGCTGTCGACAAGTAAGGAGGCGAGATCGCAAATCAGGAGTGATGGTTAAAAGCCCAGCACTAATTTTAACATGCGGGGGATATAAATCAGGAACGTAAATTAAAGCGGCACTGTGTTTCTTCGCAATACAGCGATTTAATGTCGCGAGGCCTTCCGCCTGCTATGCTACAGCGCGACCGCGCCATGTGCTCGACTGCTGGCGATGCGCGCTCTGCTGGGTCGCGGCCGCCAACAGGACAGGACACGAAGGCAACACCAGACATTTATCAAGCGTCACGAGCACCCGCGTGAGAGCAAGGACGAACTTTGTAGACACTCGGGGCAAATGTGGCCTGGGCATGTGCATTGTATGAGGGTATAGCAACAACAACAACAGCAAATGTGGCCGCCTGACAGAAAGAGCGAGATAGCAGCGCCGTGGTGCTGACTTGCCGCCGCTCCTCCAGGTGGAGCCGTGGTGCACTTACTTTTCGGCCGATATTATGCATACAGTCTTTGCGAAAAGTAACCACGCTGCACGGCTTGCTTCTCTCTCATATAGTGGAGTTGCTACAGTTTCCTAAAAACCAAAAGGCATTGGAAGGTGAGGAAAGGGGTTCCCCTTACCACACAGTTATTTATAGTTTCATGGGTGTGATAACTGTTCCGCTATACAATTGAGAAGCAAACCGGGCAGCCAGGTTACTTTTCACAAAAAGGGCACGTGTCACTGCGTTTCCAGTTTTGTTTCAAAGGAAATTCATGTTTACGCGATCTCTTTGTACATAAATTTTTGCCTGAGATCTTCCTCATATTTCGATTACTCAAGGTTTCAATTGGGCAATTATTTCTGTTTCAGAGCAGACCGAGATTAAAACACTGCACATTAAAAAAAGCTGATAGTAACAGTTCAGCAGGTCTCAAAGTTAAGGCTTATTGCCCTGCTCAAATCGGGTCTCGCTTTAGCGGCATGGGGTGATTGTAATGGTTTCAGTCCTGTAGTATGTTTGATGCAGCGGTTTACTGGGATGTTTGAACTGAACGATGCCCGAATTCTATTTTGGCTCTTTTTTTTTCGTTCCGTGCACAGATACATGCGCATTCAACAAATTTTGTCTCTATCGTGCTCCCGAGCTGCACTAATGACGCACGTGTTGCTAGGTTGTGTCAGTGGCAGCTCGTAAGGCGTGTGCGAAAAGATATTTTGCGCCAATTTATTCCTATGTGCTCTCCAAACATGCTTCCTGTGTGTGCCACAAGCTACGGCCTTGCTAATGTACGTGGATCTGTATAAACAATACGAAAAGAACAATTTAATGCATGAATAATGAGTGCGCATGAACTTCCCGTTTTTCTTGACTGACGACAACTAATACAATCTGCGAAACGTTCTTGTGGAAGAGATCGAGTTCTTCTTACACAGACAAGAGAGAAGAGCTTACTACGGAACCGCACCCGTGAAAACGCACAGAGTACGTGGGCTCATCAAAGGTGCCACTATTGACGCTGGCAATGGAGTCATTTGCTCACCTTCTCAGACACAAATTATATTCTGTTATCAAGGAAATTTTTAATTTTTGAGTACATATTTGGAGCCCACTATTTCACAAGAATAACGCAAATGGCTCAAAAACTTTAACGATTCACGAACGGCGCACAATTCCACGCTCACGCAATTGCAGCCTTATTCTTCATAAAAGCACATTTATGTCATATTAATTATTTTCTTTATTATCTGAGGCAGTTTTCGCAATGAGACCTTAACTGCGTTGTTTTTTGTGAAACATTCCGCCGAATGAGAGAAAAAAAGTTACAGGACCAGAAAGGACTTAGGAGCACCGAATACTTCACAACGTTAAAGGAGTATAGAAAACAAACTTTTGCGTTCGTTTTTTCCATCTTTATGATGACGAGTAAAGCATTATTATGCATGGATTACCATGTGGTTTTCTCCTACGACCGCTAAATAATTTATAATCGAATTTCTTCTTTTTGCTGTTTAGGTGTCGTACTCAACCGAACGATGACTATGACGTCAAAGTGTGCTTGTAGGTCCATGTGGCATTCTCTTACGACAGCTAAATAATTTATAATCGAATTTCTTTTTTGTGCTGTTTAGGTTTCGTACTCAACCGAACGACGTCGTCAAAGTGGGCTTGTAGGTCCATGTGGCATTCTCTTACGACAGCTAAATCATTTATAATCGAATTTCATTTGCTGTTTAGGTTTCGTACTCCTCAGCCGAACGATGTCAATGACGTCAAAGTGTGCTTGCAGGAACATGTGGCATTCTCTTCCGACCGCTAAATAATTTATAATCGAATTTCTTTCTCGCTCTGTTTAGGCTTCGGGTTCAAAACCGGAATGATGACTATAAGGTCAAAGCGTGCGTGTGCAGCATCATTATAAAGAATAAAGCATGCCACCAAAATGATGTGTCTATAGTCCTTTAATCTTTATTTCTCGTTTTAGAAAAGCGATCATTTCTAATCATGTATGCCCCTACCATTCTTTTCATCTAGGATTTCGGATGTAACTGGCAACCTTTACTTTGCCAAAATACCTTTAGACGCTTCGAAAAAGTTTGCAAAGTCGCGTGCACAATAGTAAACGCCGTAGCACAAAGGGCTCAAAAACTGCGACTGCGCACACGTCACCCCTTCCAGCTGCCGCGTGGCTGTGCACGTTCTGGTTTTGGCCCGGCTTCGGAGAGAGGGATTGTGTGCTCGGCCGACCCAAATGGTCCCCCTCCCTGCACCGCATCGTTCAACCGCTTCCCCACTGCGCCAAGACCGGTATGATGACTTCCAGGCATCTATGAATGCAACACGTAATATAATATAATATAATATAATATAATATAATATAATATAATATAATATAATATAATAGAAGCTTTATTGTCCGCAATATTCTCCATATATGAGAATACAATAGAATGGAATAGATGCTTTATTGTCCCCAATATTCCACATGATAATTACCGATTCCACATGTATGGGCAATAACCCATTATGCTATCGTGTCATACCATTAAGGCGCGGCTTAAGTGTCCCTGCCATTTTTTTTTTGCGCTGTGATTTCGAAGGTAGCGGATCTCGTCTGCCCATGTGAATTTGGTGAAGGTGAGGAAATGCAGCACTGAATCTTTTACGACTCTGAATAAATCTTAACCACTTTAGTAAAATGCAAAGGACATTTTTGACCAAATAAGTTATAGTGAGTAAGAAAGATGCAAAAAACTTAAGTTCCATCCATGTCAAAGCTAATGCTATCCTGCAGGAATGCGCACGCATCGCCGATGCATGTGAAGATTACATTAATTAAGCATAAAATTTCACAAGAAAAAATTGCTTGCATTTGTATTGTAAAACTGGAGCAGGGCACGCCCAGGCAGTACCTACTAAAGAGATTGCTTCTTCTGCGTGCAATGGTAAAGTCAGTAGAACATCTAAGCAGAAATATCCTAAAACTAAAGAAATATTTTTCTTCAATCCTGTCAGTTACGTGTTTATAGGTTCTCTTTACACAAGAAAAACTGTTATAAAGGGCATTCATTCAGGTTAAGGCAAAGAATGATGTCCAAATCAGTTTTTTCGTAACTTTCTTCTCTTTTATTTCATGCAGAACATACGCTGTGATATAACGAGACCATCTATTTATTCCAAGAATATGTGCAGAAGATTTTCAGCACGAAAAAGCTGTATGTTACAAACGGTGTTATTTATTCAATAGAAATGTGTCATTTTGAGGTGTGATCAAAAAATGGCCAGGCTTAGCTTGGTTAAGCCAAGAATGCGTTGCATATCTCGATGGAGTTCCGTGCTGCTCCGTTGACTCGATAGGCTATTGACTCGATCGCCAGTGAAACTGCCCGTGTAGCAGCGCTCGATCGCCTTTGAGTCGATAGACTATCGGTTCGAGGGCCCTCGAAATGCCCGTGTGACAGGGGTATAAGACTGTCCCGGCGAAGGAGCGCAGCTCTTTTATACATATGCCGTGACGTCAATCATAGCGCAGCGCCCCTAGCGGGAGGAGCTGGAGTCAGGTGGTGGCTGCGGCCGCGCGCGACCGCGCCAGTTGGGGCCCAGCTTTTCCTCCGTGACGTCACGCGCCGGCGCAGCGCCCCTAGCGGGAGGAGCGGGAATCAGGTGGTGGCTACGGCCGCGCGCGACCGCGCGAGTTGGGGCCCAGCTTTTCCTACGTGACCTCACGCGCCGGCGCAGCGCCCCTAGCGGGAAGAGCGGGAGTCAGGTGGTGGCTGCGGCCGCGCGCGACCGCACGAGTTGGGGCCCAGCTTTTCCTCCGGCTGTCGTGACGTCACGTCACGTGGTTGCGCTAAAGGTCAATGGTGGCTGCCCGGCCGCGCCCAAGGGCTGAACTGAGTGATTGCAATTTGCAACGCATAAAAAATACTTTTAATGCTGTTCGAGCTTTGAGAACACAATAAATATTTGGCTGCTTCATGGAACACAATATAAAAAATCTGACGGCAGACCCTCAGACCCTCAGCGGGCACACAAAACGGCAACCGGACTTTTTGTGCGTTATGACCAATATTCCAGCTCACATGCTTATCTTAAAAATACGCCTTCACAGTTAATGACCATAATGCTTTCTATTGAACAACTGAGCTTACCTTCGCTCTTTCTGCATAATAATAATTGTTTTTTTGGGGGAAAGGAAATGGCGCAGTATCTGTCTCATATATCTTTGGACACCTGAACCGCGCCGTAAGGGAAGAGATAAAGGAGGGAGTGAAAGAAGAAAGGAAGAATAGGTGCCGTAGTGGAGGGCTCCGGAATAATTTCGACCACCTGGGGATCTTTAACGTGCACTGACATCGCACAGCACACGGGCGCCTTAGCGTTTTTCCTCCATAAAAACGCAGCCGCCGCGGTCGGGTTCGAACCCGTGAACTCCGGATCAGTAGTCGAGCGCCTTAACCACTGAGCCACCGCGGCGGGGCGTTTCTGCATAGCGCAGTTGAAAATTTGTTGGCACCTTCCAGTCCCGCCTAAGTTCAAAAGGAAGAGCCAAGTATTTTTTTTTTCCAAGGCTGAATGCTATTTAGCCTTGCAAGACCAATGTATTGCACTATACGAATAAAACAGGGGAAAAGCAAGAATGGCATAAAATGTGTTCGGCAGCTAAGTTACATGTTTATCTCTATGAATGGCTTGTGACTTTGCATGAAAATGGTCAAAAATCATGCAAAAATCTAAGTAGAATGCTCCTAAAATGCTGCCTATATATTACCTCGCACGCGCCCTAAGGATTATGTTGCAAGATTTCGAACCCAGCAACAAAACGCGAACAAGAAATATTCGTGCTAAGGATGCTTGTGTAGTATTGTTTTGTTGATTTTAGCTTGCCCAAACTAATGATCCGAGCGCCCAACCATTCAAACTTGTGGAAAACAACGGATGGCGCTTTAGCATTGCTAAGCATAAAATATTGTGCGAATGTACAATTTTTCGCAGGTGTACACCAACGCCACGTACCTCAAAGCGCGATCTGGATGTCCACTGACACAGGCTACGCGTCTTCAACTTTTTCATCGTCAGTGCCAATTTGCCCAATGTACGCCAGCGGCCTATACTCCTGTGTCACGTTTCTGCAGCAGCGTTGTCTACGCCAACGTGTATTGTTCCAGTGCAGCGTTTCTACCACAATTACTGCACCGCCTGAACCTGTACCTGCACAATTACTGCACAATTACTCTACCAAAATTACTGTTAATTACTGCAGCTATAGGTATCGTTCGATGACTCCGAGAGAAAGGAATAAGAACCGCCTATAGGATGACCCTCCATGTGCTGCCCTTTCTGCACCATCACTGTGGTCAGTGCCTTCGATGCCGCAGTAACCAGGCAACCACTGTAGCGAAACACAACAGGGCATCACACAGGTGTCAGTGCGAACTCTGTTATTATTTTGTTGATTTTATTTTCCTTTATTTGTAATACCCTCATTGCCCGTGTCACCGCTAAAGAGGGGAGGGATAAATACATATTCAATACATTACAGAAAAGGAGAAAACATAGACATACAGACAATGGTCCCAATCAGGAAAAACAATAGAGCGAAAATGTATAATTTAGAAACCCAAAATGAGCTCTTCGGTCATTAAAAACAAATAATATATGTACTGAAATCAGCATTTTAGGATGGCGTTTCCAGTCCTTTATTGACCAAGGCAGGAATTAGGGGTAAAGGGCATGGGTACAGCATCTAAAAGTTCTTGCTTTATGACGGCAGTCTAGGCGACTTGATCTGTATTTGGGCTGCTGAAGCAAACGATCGTCATTCGTGTTATCGCAGTGTATTAACGCGACAGCGTTATGGAGCTCGTGTCGCAGAAAAACCGGTGTCGTTGGCGTCGGCGGCGTTGGCCGTGAGCGAAAAATCCTCCTCCTCGCCATGTACCCCACTGCTCCAACAGATAGCGCGCGACTGCAGCGCATCCCGTTCGTCTCGTTCGGGCGCAGTGGGGCCGTGCGGGCACGCAGGAATCGCGCGGTGAGCGGCGAACAACGCAGCGCACATCCAAAGCGCGTTCAGCAGGAAGCCTGCGGCTTGCTGCCCGTTCGTTCGGCGCGGAAGCTAGGCTGGCGTTCGTGGCATCGGGTTTGTCGAGAACGATGTGCCGACGAACTACGACTGCAACTTCAGTCCCGCGCGTTTCGGCAAGGCGCCTGGCAGCGCTTCTACGTGGTTTGCCGCTCCGCAAATCCGTTCCACCGTAAGTAGCAGAGCGATTTGTCTGACGGGCAAGGCGTCGCGCCGAACGAGCGATGGAGTTCCGTGGACTCCCTGGCAGTGCTGCAAGATGCTGTCGCGTTCCACTCTTAAAGGCGAAGCTTAAGCGTCCTCCAACTTTTTTTGTTAAGATAGCCGCCGTATTTCACGTCGCGGTGAGAGTAGAGGAAGGGGCAAACTAGTTTTCATATTAGCAGTCCTGGCAGCGCGATGAAAAATGTTAAGAATGCAAGAAGCAGACTGATTTTGAACAGATTCGAGGAGGTTACAAGAGAGTTAGCACCGCGCTCCCATACAAAGGCCCCATACTCAAGGTTAAAGATAACAAATGTTGTTAAAGGGGCAGTTTAAAGTATGAGACCATTGACAAATATCTTTTCAAGAAGCCTAGTTAATGACTAGTGTTACTAGCATTTAGTTGTGCTGTTCCCGTGAGTGGTTAAGAGAGGTGAAGGCGCCTAAGTAATTATACTATGTTATTAGCTCTAACTGATTACCCTGTGTTTCATAAAAGAAAACGGAGTTATTTCGTGTTGCACGCAAAAGTTTCCATTTATCATAAATTAGAATCATTAGCCAATCTCTACACCATGCAATAATTGAGTTAAGGTCCAACAAGAGAATGCTTTTATCATCAGGATTTGATATTCTAAGACAGATTACAAAATCAACTGAAACAAGGCCAATGTGCGATCAGATTTTGTTGGGATGCTCATTAGCATAGACTAGAAAAAGTAGTAGGACGCCAGATTAAGTAGGGGTACGACATGAGTTATTTTGGTTAACTGTAAATAATGCGACTGATTAGTAAGAA
This sequence comes from Amblyomma americanum, assembly GCA_030143305.2. NCBI lineage: Eukaryota > Metazoa > Arthropoda > Arachnida > Ixodida > Ixodidae > Amblyomma > Amblyomma americanum. The sequence continues at coordinate 105,425 of JARKHS020007085.1, read as the reverse complement.
CACTGTTCAGCTATACAAGAAGACTAGGACCTATGTTAATTTTACCTAACTTAAAGGGCAACAGGCAGAGTGATACCTTCTCAAAAGCCTTAGAACCGTCTAAATATATCTAATCGATAATGCCTACTCTGTACAGGCCGCTGTGAAGGATATAGGCAAATAATGACAGCTGTGTTTTACACGAATAATGCTTCCTGAAGCCATCTTGGAAAATGTGAAGGAAGAAATGGCATTCAAGGTGGGTGGCGATTCGCAATGATATGGTATGCCCGTTTCACAGTTATTTGGTTAACATACCGTGAGTGTCACACTAGGAAAAGAGGCCAAGGAAAGACCGCCACGCCTGCTTGGGGTTTCACTTTATCGTTGCCCCCCCCCCCTTAAAAAAGAATGAAAAGCGCCGTTACGCATTTTAACTGCTCAGAGGGCTGTAATTGTCCGAAAAATTGGCGGTGGCGTTCGCAACGCACCGGCCGACTGGGACGATGAAATGCTACAACGTCATGGGGTAGGTGCCTTTGGTGGGGATTTTGCGAAGCACGGATGGGGTGCAATAAAGCCGTCCGCTACGATGTCTGCCCGGTAAGAATCCGCATGTACAGCCTTGCGTGCATGGAGCGAATCGCCGTTGTCCAGGTATACACTAAATGAAAGAAAAAAGATAAAAACATATTATACAGAGTAGAAAAGATGAGAGGTGCAGTAGCTAAAGTGTTTCGTCTATACCGTTCTTTCAAACCACGAACCGCGTGAGTAAGAGCAAAAATCTTTTTTTTAGTTCATTTTTTTAGATGGTCGCCACCTTTACCGTTAGCACAGAATATGTAAATTTAGGCAATTACTCACTGAATACAGCATCTTAGCACTAAAATACCGACATAATATAAGTTTCGGATTTCCGCCAGGGGAGTATGTATGCTTATTAGGCTCAACGTTTATTCGGATTTGTTAAGTGTGCAATGAAGCATGGTATCAATGCTGCATTATAAAGCGAGCCCCCCAAGAACTAAATTAATAACGCAAATTCCCAAAAAATTGTGAACACAAAAAAGCAGTAAAACAAGAAACGACACAAAAAGTGAAAAGCTTCTCCGTATTTGGCTAAAAGAGCCGATCTCGGCCAGTTCATCCGAAAAGAAAGTTAAAGCTCAGACCGCCATTTGCGCAAATGAAGCAATACCTTTGACCGCGTCAAAAACAGCTCATAATTCAGCTACCATCCAGGCGATTGTATCAGAAACGTTACCTTATTTTAACTGCCTTCATTCGATCCCACTTGTAACCGCCGCTGTTGTAACGAACGCCTGTTTACCACGAACGCCGGTGAAGCTACCATCAAAAATGCATATTCGGGCTATAGCGCTGCACCCGCAGCGGTGGCTTAGTGGTTAATGCGCTCGTCTACTCTAGCCGGAATATCCGGGTTCGAACCCGTTCCCAACAGCCGCGTTTCAATAGAGGCGAAACGCAAAAGGCTCTGCGATGTGCTGCGCGATGTCAGCGTACATTAAAGATTGCGAAGTGGTCGAAAAATTCAGGGGGGGGGGGGGGGGGGGGGGGGCGGGCACTTTGTTGACCTAAAATGCGGTGAGGTGAAAGGCTTTAGCGCGGTGTTGCTGCTTGTGTCACTGATGTGTGGTTAACATGTTGATTAAGTACAGTATTGTTTGTGAATCTTGAATGCTGGAGATAATGGAGGGCGTTTGGGAGGCATCCGTCTGATTCGACGACTTTCCACAAACCTCTCCAGCGTTCTAGACAAAAAGAACTGCGTATGCGTTGGCAGGAAGTAGCGTAGTCGTTAGCACGCTCGGCTGCGGAATGGAAGGAAGGTGGATCGAATCCCGTCGTGCACAAAAATGTTTTCCTAACAAGTTGCTGAAGAGCGTAACGGACGGAGGTACGGGCGGACGGGCAGACGGACGTGCGGAAAGGGTCGCATGCATGAGCCATTAGAGGCTTTCGTCTTAATATTTCAGGATAGGTGGGTGGATGGGTGTGTCGAATCTCTTTTACGAAGGGATTCAGAGCGCTAAATGAACACGGACGCATGGGCAAGCAATAGAAAAGAAATTCATCATCTACGTGAAATAAGATAGCGAGTGTTTCCAAAATTTTATTCTAGCGGGGTGTTTAAGCCAGATTCACGTTCATACCAGTTATTCAAAGTTTTTCGCACGTGCAGACTGTTATCTTCGTTCCTTCTCAGAAAAATAGATTTTGTTGGAATACAGCGCCCCTGCAATCTGTTGTATGTCTATGTATCGGTATTTTATTTGGCCTTTAACATTCGTCTTCGTTACCATAAACCGGGTGGCTGAGTATCTAGATTATTTTACCATTTTGCTGCAGTTTGTTCTCCCAGGCGACCGAAAGTGCTCCGCAGTAGTCCTAAGTATCGTTTTTCGAGACAGAGAAACTTCACGACAGAAAAAAACACGTTGAGAGAGGAAATAGAATTCTAAGAATACAAAGTGCCCTTCAGCTGTTCAGGGAAAAACCACACCAATCGAATAAAGTAAAACTGGGGCTAAAAGTAACCAGGCGACGGGTTGCTTTCTTAGCCCTTTAGTGGGGCACTTATGGCTGATTTTAATCGCTAAGTCTGTGCAAGATAAACACAACCCTCTTTCTCACCTTTCAGGTCCTTTTGGACTTTACGAGCGCCGCCGTAAGAGCTCCACTATAATGCTGTGAAGCGAACTCCATGTCTGGTTACTTTTCTAAAAGGCGGTACTTAGAATCGACCATACCTCTTTCTCCTAATCTATATAACAGTGTCGCGGTTCTTAGCCCTTTCCTCAGATTTGCACTAGTGTCGGCATCCGCAAGCCAACCGCCGTGTACCGGCACCCAAAAATGCACCTCCAAGCTATGGGCCCCCGCTCCTTTCACCGAGCACCTCTTGCGAAACCCGCATACGAATAAGATGTAGTAGGCCAGCGATGCAATGGTGCCCCAGTGCTTAAACCGTGAGCTGTTCTTAGCTTTGTGCTTAGCTTTTTAACGTTGGCGTCATCGTCGGCAAGTTCACCGTCGGGTAGGCACTGGTAAAATTGCATCAACCAACTACGTGGCAATACTTCGCACGTCGAACCTCCAAGCAGCTCCCGCATGCGAGGCACGTGCATATATGTCATCTCTAACCTAACTTTATTTCATCGCAACCATGAAAAATTTGTAAATTACCGGTTATTATATGACTGCCAAACCTGCCATGCAGCATCGTTTGAGGTTGGAGATAGATGAGATCGCGGAGATGTAGATTCCTTACCGTACTTTGAAACCACTCTTCGCGCTGACGTAGATAAGAATTATACTTGCCAGCTTAGGGCATTTTATATCGAAAGGGTTTGGTAGAACTTCTCTCCAGGCAGACGGCCGACACCTGCAAAGTAACAATATTACACAGAATTTAGCCGCCAGAAATATTTACTGTTTGTTTTGTGCTTAAAGTAAAAAATTTTCGGCGTTTTAGCTCTAGTGAAACCTGGGGTGGCGCGATATAAAGCTGGCTGAGTGCAACTTCCTCAGTTCAGTTGTAAAGTCAGTCTTTCGCCGCTCCGTTTCGCTGGGCGTTCCTTCTTAATCTTTGTCCCACTTGACACGGCGCATGCGCACAGCTGTGGCAGTTCGGTTTAGTCGATGCACCGCGCCGCCAGCAGCAGCAGCTGCTCCGCAACACGTGGCTGGTCACGTGACCAACCATGTGACGAACCACGTGATCAGCCACGGCACCGAGCCGCCGGTAGCTGCTCCGCACCACGGGACCAACCCCACGTGACGGCTGTGGCGGCGCCGCCACGCTGAAGGCTCGAAACGCTACCGTAATGTAGCTATCGCTACAAAAACCGGCCTCCTTTGGACAATGAATAACAATTAAATACGCTGGCTTATAGTGTTTTGCATCATATATAGAGCTGCATTCATCACAGGTCAAAACATTCCCTCATGGATTCCCAGTAAACAAGTACTTTGGTCAGAAGCTGGTAAATTTCGATAGGCTATAACAAAGTGGCCATACTGCGATTAAGTTTCACTTTTAACTCAAACTATATTTGAGGTAAACCGTTCAATGACAGCATAAACCATTCAATGATAAAGAAACTCAGTTAGGAACCTGTGGATTTGTTCCTAATGTGAAAATAAGGCGCCCTAATTCAATGATACCTAGAATAGCATATGTAAACCACTAGGAAAATAAAATTTAAAAGCAAAAGCGAGGCTTTCTAAAACCTGTATGTTGAAGTTGGTTTAGTTTTTGTCACATCTTGGCTCCGCTCTCCACACAAATTCGTCTGAACTACGTATTATGATAGACATAGGAGATCACTTCTTTCCTTGGTAGGGAGATCACTAGTGCGCATTGGACCGGCAGTCACGTGCAGTGCGTAGCTTTCGGGAAATACACTATTTTTTTTGCATTGCGTAACCAGGAAAATTATCAGACAAAGATATGCTGTCTGTATTTTTTACCTGTTCGGAGTAAACGTTTCACCCAAACCAAATGCCAGGGAGAGAGAAAGGAATTTTAATGACAGGAGAGGAGGAGAGGTCGAGTTTTATGATAGTGCTCGGGGCTGCCGCTGCGGCAGCATCTTCTACTGTGGTACCTGCCTATAGCGCAGTCCTCAACAAAATTTAATGGTGTCCGCTTCCATACCTTGCCGTTGAAGTCGATTGGGCTTAGGGGGTGTCCGAATATGTTAATTTTAGAACACGAGTTGAATACGAAATCAAGACAAAACGCCGTCAAACCTCTAACATCTGCCGACATAAAAAATTCCAGAAAAAGGTAAATAGAGAAAAGTGCGTCCTTTTTTTCCCAAAACAATATGTACGTGCCCACAAAAGTTTTCGGAACACGAAAATTGCCACAAAGTCTAATTACTCAGCAGCGTAAGCATGCAGCCATGAACTGTAGGGTGCGGTTTGTAGTTCCCCAGTGTGACCGGCACAATACACCCCTCCGTGCCACGCTGCGTTTTTAACCAGCGAAGAAATTAACGTTTTTCGTGATTTCGGTGTTCCGAAAACTTTTGTGGGCACCTGTGCAGAGAGAATGCCAGAAATATCCGAAGGTCGAGTTATATCATCACCATCTTGGCTACGCCAACTCAGATAAGCCACATCCCCTCCAATCTCCCCGCCCCCCCCCCTCCCCCCCCCAAAAAAAAATAAACATACAGCCGTCAAAAAAGCGCTCCAGCCTTTTGAGGGGGCTCCACCGCACAAACAGCGAAATTCCCTTGGCGAACGCGCAGTTATGCAGCGGCGGAGAAAACACCACCAGTGACGTAGGAGAGGGGAACACTGATTGGACTCGGACGGGCGAGACTGCTTCTGAAAAGTAAACGAAATAGCCAGCAACGCACAGCTTGGTTCAGACAGATGGCGAAAACGCGGCCGATTTGCCCCGCAGGCGAAGCTCCGAAATTGAAACTACATCGCCAGCCTAGCTGCAGAAGCCCTCAGACGGGGGTCAGAGAGGCAGACGGTGGGGCGAGGTTAGGTAGTCGGCGAGGATAAGATAAATAAATGGTTTTGAGGAAATGAAAGTTGCAGCAACTGCCCCCCTTCCTAGTGGACACCTGAATTGCGCTGTCAGGAAATGGACGAAGGTGGAAGTGAAAGAAGAAAAACAGATAGTGGTGTAAATGAAGGTGCCGTGATAAGGTGACCTCAGTTGGAACAGCACAGGTTAATTGGAAGGATCTGAGATGTGCCTTTGTCCTGCAGAGGATGTAGTTATTTTGATGATCTTGATTAAAGGGACCATTCTATCGCCTTAACGTTGCTGTTATGCGCATGTCAAAGCGCAGAAGTTTTGAAAGCTGCACGCATTAATCGGGAGTTTTACACGCTCACTCGCACTGCCGGTAACCCCTCGACCCGGCAACCCTTGAAGAGGCCCATTTGGTGGGCTTTACCGCATAACATTGTTTCCAAAACAAGACTGCGGAGCTCATGCTGGGGAGTGTAGTAAAGGCGGCTGCGTGAATGCCACCAGTCAAACAAACAAATAAGGCGTGCGCTTTCGCGTTGTAATTGTTCGAAGCAGGTGGTCGGCCATCTTGTTCTCAACACATCTATAATGTGGGAAAGCCCACTTGGGGATTTTAGTACGAGGTTCAAGCCTAGCAGAGACCCAGTGTGTTCCGTACACGCTATATACAACAGAGAACACAGAGAACAGAACGACTTACTACTGTTTTCCTCACAGTCCGAACTTGATCTTAGGATCAACTTGCCCATTTAATGTCATTTATCTACGGTCGAATTTATGAAATTGGAGTGATATTCGATCGGCACCGAATATTTGGAAATTCTCGAAAATCAAATTTTCCATTCGCAAATGAACCGAATGAAAAAGTTGTTTTGTTCGCAATCGAAATTTAAAGTATTCACCCACTTGTAGCATTGCATACTGCAATTTAGACCCGTCAATGCGCTCCCATTTTAAATGGGAGCTCAGCCCACGATATCCTAAAAGCACTTTCGTTCCTTCATCAACCATAACTAGCAGTATATTTTATTTTTGTCGTGATAGCGTTAAGGGCCCCAGCAGTGAGGAAACCGTTGTAGTTGTTGGCGTTTGCATGTCGAAAAAATCGGGATTAGCCGAGAGGGTTAAGTCACAACGCATGATTCGACACAGCTAATTCAAACATCAAACAACGATCCCAGAGTTCAAAAGTGACGGCATTACTACATATTTCCTCCTTGGCCTAAGGGTCGTGACGTCAGTTTATGGCAGAAAAAATAATGCGCTGAAAAGCAAATGGTCAAGCCTGGAACTTGAACCACTGCATCTTCGGTCACAAACATGCACGCCAACCATCGAGCACTGGGAAATGTTTTTTTTAAAGCATGGTATTCAATAATAGAACGCTCATTCGACTTGGTCGAAAGGAAGCCTTCTGCTCTCTCTGGCAAAAAAATTAGCGTTAGAATATAAATGAAAAAGAAATTCTAGAGAAAAGTGAAAAATTATAGTACAGTCTAGAAAAACCAACGACACATACCCTTAAGGCGAATCTTGTGTCCACCTAATTTTTTTTCTCTTAAGAAAAATATCACAAATCCATATTTCTGTGTGGCAGCCGATGCGTCAGACGCAAAAAACGAAAATGTAATGTGCTTAACTGGGCGATGCATGATTGGTACCATACAAGTGGAGAGGGCCTGGTTCAAAAGAGCGGAATAAAGAGAAGAACAATAAAAGTACAAGTTCAATGTGCAGCACGAAACCTGTCCATGGAGCATGAACTACGTGTGGATACTGTAATGAAGCAGTCAGGTCGCACGAACTGAATGCAGCCTAGTTTTCAGGAATTGTTTTACTTTCTAATCGAGGGGCGCTTTCCTCCAGCTTGTGTTATCTCTGTTCTTTGGAGCACACATTCCGCAACCAAATATAAAAAGGCGCGCTTACTCGGAGGCTACAACCATGGCGACAAGGACCCACACGCTGCATGCTATCCGCTCCATGAACTTCCCACTCGCTTTACTTGCGACAAAGAGCGAGAAATGTCGCTAACACTGTTTAAAGGCAACGCATTTATACATCACGAATGCATGTTTTTCATATATGTCTTGTTAAAGTTCTTTTCTTTCGTTGCAATATGACGAATCTTGCTGATAAAACAGAAATAGTTCTCGACTTCTCAAACCGAAACAAAATCTAAGTAATCCATGGCGTTTCTAAACCTTGATTTTTCGATTTATTACCATAAAACACGCAAAAGGAAGTAAAACAGATGTACTACTTTATATGTAAATCGTAATGTACATGCGACTCATTTCATGAACACTCCGCTGCAAAAAAGCACACGTGGGCAACGCTTGCCGAGCCGCTGCCATTCATAATGGAGATCCGTCTTGATCATTACAACTCCTCTCATACATACGTCTCTGTTTTACATCGCTCCCAATTAGCAAACTAAGTTGTTATACTTTTTGTGCTTTTAATGTGATACCCCTTATACTTGACATTTCCCGAATTTAGTAGTGTGTGTGTGTGTGTGTGTGTGTGTGTGTGTGTGTGTGTGTGTGTGTGTGTGTGTGTGTGTGTGTGTGTGTGTGTGTGTGTGTGTGTGTGTGTGTGTGTGTGTGTGTGTGTGTGTGTGTGTGTGTGTGTGTGTGTGTGTGTGTGTGTGTGTGTGTGTGTGTGTGTGTGTGTGTGTGTGTGTGTGTGTGTGTGTGTGTGTGTGTGTGTGTGTGTGTGTGTGTGTGTGTGTGTGTGTGTGTGTGTGTGTGTGTGTGTGTGTGTGTGTGTGTGTGTGTGTGTGTGTGTGTGTGTGTGTGTGTGTGTGTGTGTGTGTGTGTGTGTGTGTGTGTGTGTGTGTGTGTGTGTGTGTGTGTGTGTGTGTGTGTGTGTGTGTGGCGCGCGCGCGCGCGCGCGCGCGTGTGTGTGTGTGTACCCTTAGCGATAACTAATACGTTTGCAATATACTACGGCATATTTATAATGTATTTTAAACATACTCTGTATTCAAGAATGCGCTAAAAAAAGCCGGAAGTAGGTTACTGAAAATTTATGTTAGTATTAAAATTTAATGTGAAAATTTTCCAAAAATAGTCGCTTAGAGCATGTTTCGAGGAAGATTCAAACACGCGAAAAAATATAAATGCTGTTTTAGCATCTTGTCAATGTATTAAATGTGTAATTTCGTAAATATGAAATTAATTCGTCTGAAGTATACGTCACTTAAAGCATGTTTCTAGCACGTTTCAAACACGTGAAAAAATATGTATGCGGTTTTAGCATCTTTTCAATGTATTAAAAGTGTAATTTCTTAAATATGAAATTGATTCGTCTGAAGTATACGTCACTTAAAGCATGTTTCTAGCACGTTTCAAACACAGGAAAAAATGTGTATGCGATTTTAACACCTTGTCAGTGAATTAAAGGTGTACTTTTGTAAATATGAAATTAATTCGCCTGAAGTGTAGTCCAATTTGAAAAAAACAGGCAGTGCTTTTAATCATATTTGAAGCACACTTTTATCTGCCGTAGAACAATCTAGTACACGAAATCGCGTTTCGGGCAATGACGTTTGCATGTTGGCAATGTATTGAAAGTGTACTTTCGCAAATACGACATTAATTCGTCCAAAATTTGATTCAATTCTAACGAATGAGCTGTCCGCGTAAACGTATTTGCAGCACACTTCAAGCTGCCGTTGAACACTTAGTGCTCGAAATCGCGTTTCGGGAAATGACATGTTGGCAATGCACTTACACTGTACTTTCGTAAATACGAAATTAATTCGTGCATAGTAAACTTCAATTCTAACTAATGGGTAGTCCGCGTCAGCATATTTGCAGCACCCCCCAAGCTCCCGTGGAAAGTCCTAGTGCTCGAAATCACTTTTCCGGGAACAGTGAAAACTCTCTTTTCTGTCGCCCATTCGTTTATGTTAACTTCTAGCAGAAAGGCAATCACCATTTATTTATATTACGCGTGGACAGCGTGATAGCATTATACTGGCAGTGATGCCATGCACGCCTCCGGGCCCGAACATTCCAGCGAATGGGACCCCGACTGGTAAGGCCGGCCCGGCTCCCATAGACGCCCATGTATTTGTTGGTTGACAGTTCGACTCCTGACCGTTGCCAGGCGCAAGTTACGACTAAATTTTCAGTTCTAGATAGACCGCAGATTCGAACGCGACCACTCCGACGCTTGTCAGACAATTTGGAGGCCCACATTCTTTGCGCGAAAAGCGCTTCACCGGGCAAGATAATGTGTCTCCTCCCGGGGGGTATGCATAAGCCAAGCCAAGCATATCACACTTGTCGGAGCAGTTCCTGTTTGCTGATGTCACTTTCCGTCGGCATTTCCTTCTGTGGCGAAATCATTCCCGTTCAGCACCCGTCACGTGAACTTCTATTGTCATAGACTTCTTGATGGCAACGCGTTTTCTCTGCGATTGTTTGTCTCCTGCTCATAGCCAGTTGGGTCATTATTTGTGATGTTGACAACATTGGTCAGTATTATCCGGTGAATCCATCTAGTACACATTTTTTAAGCCGAGCCGAACTTCATATTTTTAATGTATTAATGTATATTTTTAACGTAATGTCATGATTTAATGTATATTTTAGTACATTGTTAACGTATAATTTTAGTACATTTTTCTTGTATTGTATATATTTTGTATATTTTTAATGTATAATAAATGTACTAAGCGAACAGAAACTGTATTTTTGATGAATTTCTAAGAACGTTCAAAATATTACTCCTAGCATACTTAGAAAGCACTCGTATTGCAATTTAAGCATGGAGACAAAAAATTGAAACTACGAAGTTATAATTGTGCTCGAAAAGTATTTTTAGCGCAGCTTTTTTTCGCTAAAGGTGTGTGTGTGTGTGTGTGTGTGTGTGTGTGTGTGTGTGTGTGTGTGTGTGTGTGTGTGTGTGTGTGTGTGTGTGTGTGTGTGTGTGTGTGTGTGTGTGTGTGTGTGTGTGTGTGTGTGTGTGTGTGTGTGTGTGTGTGTGTGTGTGTGTGTGTGTGTGTGTGTGTGTGTGTGTGTGTGTGTGTGTGTGTGTGTGTGTGTGTGTGTGTGTGTGTGTGTGTGTGTGTGTGTGTGTGTGTGTGTGTGTGTGTGTGTGTGTGTGTGTGTGTGTGTGTGTGTGTGTGTGTGTGTGTGTGTGTGTGTGTGTGTGTGTGTGTGTGTGTGTGTGTGTGTGTGTGTGTGTGTGTGTGTGTGTGTGTGTGTGTGTGTGTGTGTGTGTGTGTGTGTGTGGTGTGTGTGTGTGCGCGCGCGCGCGCCGCTTCTGGTATTGCTGCCCGACGGGCTCGTTTTTGTGCGTCATCATGAATTCATTTACTCACTGGGTTGGTCTGCTGTTTTCCTGTAATCACTGCGCATCAGGAACCACGTCCGAAAAAGAAAACATTTATCAGCGTAGCGCGGAGAGCTTGTGTGGCAGTGGATGTGTGCTAGCGGGCAGTTGTTGTGATTGTCTTAGCGTGTTTTAGCTTCAGTTACCCAATATAGCGCAGGCGTTTGCATTTCGGGTGTTTGTCTTAGAGGTGCGCGTGTGACAAGGCGATTGCAGTGCCAGTGCTTCAAATCACTTGAATGTGTGGAAGTGCCGGCTAGGATTAAAACATCACACCGCATGGTGGGAATTGTGGAAATGGCCGCGCCAGCGCAACTCCATTATTCCACTGCTGAGAAGGTGGACATTGTGATCACCTGTGTGAACGCGTAAATGAACGCGGAGCTTCATTCAGACTCTATGCTGCCCAACCTCCTGGTTGTTGTGTGCCGACTCGTCCCACACTCGTATCGATATTTAATCAATTTAAGTCTACTGAATCAGTTCATGATCAGAAAAGGAAGATACCAGGGGGCGCTACCGATGATTTTGACATTTATGTCACTGCGTATGTTTCTTTCAGGCGTCAGTTTGAGGGTCACTATCAAGACACAGCTACCACCCCTATCATGTGTGTCTTACCAGGTACTGACACGAAATGACTTTAAGAAACGGCTTAATTTTTGCAACTGATGCCTAATTAAATGTGATGAAGACCCGGAATTCCTGCACAAAGTGCTTTGGACAGACGAGACCCAATTTTACAGGGACTCCAATGTCAACATGCACAATGCGCATTATTGATGCGACAAGAACCCACATTGGCTACGCCAACACAAGCACCAAGTAAGATGGTCAGGAAATTTTTGGTGTGGCATTTGTGCCTGCCGTATTGTTGGTTCTTACTTCAATGACGGAAACCTCACTGGGAAAACGCACACACACTGCGTCCTAAAACGCGCCGTCTCTGAATTTGTTTCAGAGCTACCACTGGCCGGGTTGCAAAAAATGTGGGTCAGCATGACGGAGCCCCTCCACATTTTTTTCGTTCCGTGGTGCAATTCCTGGGGAGCACTTCTCCAAACCAATGGATTGGTGGGAGGGGGGGGGGGGGGACAACAGCGTGGCCTCCATCCCAGTCCGATTTTGTCACCACTGTATACCTTCCTCTGGGGATACGCTAAGAACGATGGTTTCAGTACGGAGCCAGCGAACCTCGAATACCTGAAGGAGCGTATCAAGATATCAATTGAAAAGATTCACCGAGAGATGATCATTTCTGCTTTGAATTCCATCGAATACAGCATTATACTGTGCATCGCAATGGACGGCAAGAATTTTGAACACGTGAAGTGAAAACGGCTTCTTTTCATCCCATACACTAGTTCCTTCCTGGAGTGTCAAACCTACTAAATCCATAAAAGGTACAAATTTCATTCATTCCTATTTGTTTACAACTAAAAATTTCGAAACATATGTGGACAAGGTTTCCTAATTAAGCACTAGCACTTCTTACAGCACGGGACGTGTCTGATCCAACACACGGCAACCGTATTGAGCCAGCCTGTACGGAGTAACGCAGTACTAAAATTGCAGTGTTTTCAGTTAGAATCTTTTTCATCGACAAAGTCGTTCTCATTTACTGTAGCAGTCAAGCCGACATCGCGTAAAAGATTTAGAGGCTTGATAGATATAATACAACGCATGTCGATATGCCGGCACTATTTGACGTTAAACAGTAATCTGCGCACTGTCAGAGCAGAATACCTAATCCCTTTCGCAAAGCTGTTGACGAAAAAAAAGGATTACAAAAACAGTTTCCGGACTTAACCAGACAGGCAAAGCACCAGGTCTGCTTATCAGTCTTCCTAAAAGCGACGACTGCGTAGCAGACGATGACTATTCTTTTTTTCATGTGCTGACAGGTAGCTATAAGCTCAATCCAGACCAATACATCAAACCACTGAATACTTCTGGCAGCAGAAGAAAACATTCCAAACATATCACACCTCTGGATTTTAGAACAAATTCTTTCAAATACTCTTTTCTGGTTCGAAGTATTGACTAATGGAACAAATTACCAAAAGAAGTAGTTCAATGTTCGGAATTAAAGGCTTTTGAAAACGCCCTCACGAAGAATTTGTGACTGGTTTGACTGGTATGTTTTTGACCCATATCACATGTCATTTGTCTTAATCCCTCTATAATGTTTTTTTTTATTTGTATTTCTCCTAAGGCGGTGATCAGCTAATGCATTGCATCTAGTTTTCGATTATTTCACCAACTCCTGTCTTAGCAGCTCCTGACAGTATGAATAAAAAACAATTTCTTTACTCTGAGCGACGAAGCAGTGCATAGCGCCGACCGCGTTCTAAGCTTAGCGCCGAGGCTCTCTAGTAAGGAGAGCTAGCACACGTGTCTCGAATTGGGCGCTGCATTCATTACGACACGCCAGCAGCGGGCGCTTCGCTTACGCCATATTTCCAGCGCTCCTCGCGCGCTCACTTTTGGTCGCATGCGGGAATAAGCGTCGGATTTCTTCGTGCCGCAGCGCTCTAGAAATTGAGTTTTTCTTCGTGTCCAAAACTGCTAAGATATCATCTTGTTCACGGCATAAAACTCTCAATGAGGACTAAGTACCAGCTACAATAATTTAAAAGTTAATTAGTGGGTTTTCTTAGTTACCTGTATAATTAAAGGGGTTTTGCAGCGTATTGTCTCCACGAGGGCAGAGTGTGTCATCCTATGCCTAATTTTTGCTACATTGAACCCAATATTTTCCGGAATCTTTGAAAGCGTTCACTGAAACAACCGGTATTTTGCCCACCACGCAGACTGCCTACCGTAGCAGGTGCCAGTTGATTTAATAGTGGGTCACGAAAGGTTGTCTCGGAAGAGCACCCTGGGTGGCATCAGCTGCACCTGTGCTGCACCTGCCATCGCAGGGTAGAGGCGCATCGCTGAACCACTGAAACAGTGCAGGGTTACCAGGACTGCCAGGGATCTATAAATACAAAGTAGAGAATGACCAATTCCGCATATTGGGCATTAGTCCATTACCGCTATCCGAACATCATCGATCCGTGAACTATGTATCCGAACACCGGGACAGAATGAAGTCAGAGCTGAAGTCAAAACCGAAGTACTAGCGTGCCTAATTGGAATTTGGCCTAATTACTCAAATCGACCTTCAATTTTTTCTTAAATTTCATAGCCACTGACGCCCAAAAAAGCTTTCACAAACAACCCATGATGCGTACTTGCAGGACACAGTAGAGTCGCCAATCTATTTAATTTTTTTTATAGTGGCTCCCTGGAGGCTGTCTGGTTGGTATTTGTGTTCAAAATTTCGGTTCAAAAAGTGGGGGAGGATGACGAGTGCGCTTACTAATGCTGCGAAACTAGCCAAGCGGACCAAGCTCGTTGTCCCCTTCGCAGAACGCAAATAGGCGAAGGCGCCGCTGCATCCTGACGCCAAAGAACCCGCCCGACAAACGGCTGCTGATTTAACGCGAAGACGTTATTGCTCCCATTCTGCAAGAGAGTCCGGCGTCGTCGGTGGTGTCGTCGCTGTCGGCGGCGTCGAAGCTGTGAGCGGGCAGCAGGTTGGCCACCTGAAACTTAGGTCACGTGTCCTTGTGACATCATCACAACCTGCTCACCGTGGCAGGCCGCAGTGAAATTCGTGATTGGTCGTGAGAGGTCGCTCGCTAACAGCAACGTACATTTGACAAGCCCTATCGGTTTCTTTGTTTCAGACTGCCAACTGTAGGGGCAGTGTTGCATCTCTTAACCACTGCACGACTGCGCCAGGACTGGTGTGAGGAGTCTCCGCGATCTATGAATTTAAATTTGAGTAGAGCCAATTCAACATATATTGGCACGCAGGCAAAACCGAAAGCCACAGTGAAGGGCACTTCCGCTGAAGGGATCTCGAATGCTATTGCATTGTACTCTTAAAGGAAGTTTAAGCGCTATGTGATGGTAGAAGAAATACCGGTATCTGTGAGGGCGAAGATTACATGCAAAGAGTGGCGCAGTCTGCTGAAGGGATTAATTAACGCTATAGCGTCATAGGCGCAAGGCGCAGCTTAAGTTTAATTTCTAGTTTATGTGGGGCGGTCTAGCAGATAGCCATACGATCATGCGTATTCATACAAGCGGCGTGAACCTCTTTCTCATGAAACGACGTCCCGCCTTGACTCCAAAAGATAGCTGTAACGCAGCGGAGCCGTGCTCAAGCAGACGCATACAGGATCATCGGTGACCTGCTGAGAGAATGAACTGGTAACTGCCCTGCTCTGTTTTCTCCACTCTCCAATGCTCTCTCTAAAATAACAACCACCACACGGTCGATGTTTCAAAAATGCCCACTGGCAGTAGAGATCCTGACGGAGCCACTGTTGCCCTCAAACTAGATGATAGCTGCGACATACTTCGAGCTGCAGTAACCGAGGCCCCTTACTCACCAGTACCAACCAAGAGATTATTCAGAGCGCGCAATCATGGGCGATGCCGCGTTATGTCACGTGACCCCACCGCCATCACTGGCGTCGCGGATTGAGCGGCTGCCAGCGCCCTCTCTCTGCTCTCGGTTTCCGGCAAGGGTTCAGTTCCAGCTCTCGCAGTGTGTAACGCAGTGGTTGCGGGCGGCACAAAAAAGAGAGGGGTGTGTGTGTGAGTGTGTGTGTGTGTGTGTGTGTGTGTGTGTGTGTGTGTGTGTGTGTGTGTGTGTGTGTGTGTGTGTGTGTGTGTGTGTGTGTGTGTGTGTGTGTGTGTGTGTGTGTGTGTGTGTGTGTGTGTGTGTGTGTGTGTGTGTGTGGGTGCGTGCGTGCGTGCGTGCGTGTGTGTGTGTGTGTGTGTGTGTGTGTGTGTGTGTGTGTGTGTGTGTGTGTGTGTGTGTGTGTGTGTGTGTGTGTGTGTGTGTGTGTGTGTGTGTGTGTGTGTGTGTGTGTGTGTGTGGTGTGTGTGTGTGTGTGTGTGTGTGTGTGTGTGTGTGTGTGTGTGTGTGTGTGTGTGTGTGTGTGTGTGTGTGTGTGTGTGTTTGTGTGTGTGTGTGTGTGTTGCCGAACCGGCTCTAAGCTTTCCTTTCTCATTTTGTTTTTAATTGGGCATTTGGCACTCATATTCTCATATTGAAACTGGGAATCATCTTTAAAGCTTCGTGAATTACAAGGAAGCACAGACTTCCAGTTTCTTTTGCAATGCTCGGTAGTTTGGCCGCACGAAGAAAAGGTGTATTAGTGACTTCAGTTATGAAGGCCTTTCCCGTGAAGCACTGCAACCCCGATTCCGCGCTGTTCTGAGGTCCTCAACGTGGTCCGCAGAAACAGTTACTACGGAAGAATGCAATTACAATAACAGTGACGCAACCATTTATTTTTAGCATAGGGAGGACGCTTTCTTGTAGGAGGAGCTAATGCCTGAAGAGCTCGAAAGAATGCGACGAAGAATTCGAAGGAAGATGTGCGCCACTCGTGATGCTGCACCTGACAATGGCGGACCGCCAATCTCCTGGATCAGTAAGGGGTGGGGGGGGGGGGGACTTAAGGTATTTATTTGCCCTGATTTTTATCGATATCTTCGTGACAATATTCATATATGCTCATAAAAAAGCAGTTGCGCTGTGGTCGGGGAATGCTTACGTATGGAGTGCAGCTGCTCCGTCATCTATGCTCCATTACACACTGTTGCTCCCCGAAAACAAAGTAGCCTGCTGTTAGGGCTTTTTTCTCACCTAAAGAAAGTGCTTCCCTCGGAACTCTTCCGCCACAGCACAGTGTCAGTATGGCTACTCTGAGAAAGGTAAATTTTAAAAGGTAATTTTTCTGGAAACGTTTCTGTTTTCCTGTCATCTTTCCTCAGCGATTTTTCTTTCTGAAGCTTTCAGTGGTTTGACATTTAGTACGATGCGTTTAAGTGTAGTTTCAAAACGTGACGTTTCGAGCTGGTGGCGGCAAGTTTACCGCAGCTTACCGTGGGCCCCAAAGCTTGCAAAATTAACTTCTAATTCTTGCAATCAACCACAATTCGAAGTAGATATAGTAGTGAATTCTCTGGTTTCAGTAAGTACAAAATGCTGAATCCGAATTCTTCTGCTAAAAAGCTTGAGGGAAGTAATACAACTGGTGCTTCAACAACATTTTATTTTCATGGTGAAGAAAGCTGCTAAATAGACATACGAACAGATATTGCTTATTCCCGCATGAAATAGGTTTACACTTTAGCCATAGCTTTCGCACAAGTAAGCTGTCAACAAAAAGCACGGGAGTTTGTCCCGTGTGACATTTGTCCACTGCTGAGGTTAAAATGCTAATCTACGCCGCAATCACTATTGGCACGCCATTCTGGCCAAGAGAGGTAGGAAAAATGGCAGGTAAAGCACAGTCTCCGCGTGTATGGAGCAGAAACCAAGGAAACAGCACCACGCCTCCAAGATGTTATATTCCTCCG
Source organism: Amblyomma americanum (assembly GCA_030143305.2). NCBI lineage: Eukaryota > Metazoa > Arthropoda > Arachnida > Ixodida > Ixodidae > Amblyomma > Amblyomma americanum. The sequence goes on along the minus strand of JARKHS020007085.1, from coordinate 88,141 downwards.
CTTCATCTTCGACCAAAATGGTGCTGTGCCAGCTGGTAGCAGAAACTGACTGGAAAATTGACTGCAGCATTTGTAAACCCTCGGCCAAAACGAGGGACAGAATGCTACGCCAGTGTGGGCGGCCTCCCTCGGAAGTTTTTAAAGAGAACAGATTGGGTGCAGAAAAGCCGTCCGTTACGATCTGTGCCGGGTACGAAACCACACCTGCAACCTTGCGTGCATGGATCCATTCGCCGTTGCCCAGGAAGGCACTAAATGCAGAAAAAAAGAAAGAAGGTGTTAAACATGGCCTGGACAAATAGGTTTGTTAGCGTGCACATTTCACCCCAAGGCACAAAAAAAAGAAAGTCTATGAGACCGTTTTTTCATACTTTGATTTCATTGAAGTCCACCCACAAGAGCTTTACTGATATTCTTCGCGGGTGAAATGTGAGTATGTGTAATAATTTATTGAAAAATATGCTACAATTTTAACCTAGTACAATTTTACAAATTCTCACTTCACCTGTGGAGATGTAGCTTACAGTGTTATAGATAATACAAAAGATCTGTCACACAGTACCCTGAAGCAATTTATGGTCTAGTGCTGGAGCCGAAAGCGTACATAGAGCTAAAACGAAAGTTAATCTCGAAATAATCATAAAAAAGCAGCATGGAGAAAGGTGCAATGCACTGCAGGACAGGAAGTAGTTATACAAAAATCCAGCCACCGTGTGGAAAGAATAGGTCACCCCTAGAATCTCTCGTTAAAACAACACAAAACTATAACCTTAATAAGCCTAGTGAGAATCTCTCATGGCGACATTGAGATTGCGCGAAAATTAAGCTACTCTTCCGACCTTTGTGACTGAATAGCTACCTTCTTATGGCGAGATATGTTAATATTTGAAGCAGTAAAGTAATAATTTATGAGACCGAGTAAACGTCAGTAGAATAAGTTAGGTTCACGTTTCCGGTAAGCATACAATCCCTCAAATTAATTTGTGTTATTCATTAAACAAAGAACAAGTAACTGCTTGCCAATTATGTTATTTCACTCAGGTTGTGTGTTCTCGTCAAAACAAGAAATCAATCTCTCTGCGTTCAATGCGGCCAGACATTGAAAATAAATCGCATGATTTAGCAGTCCTCTACGACAAAGACGAGACCTAAAATATTCAATTATTTCTTATTTGATATTGTCAGCTGCCTCTTGGCCGTGCAGGCAGGATTGAGTACGTGGCGAAAATCAAGTAGTGTGCCCTACAAATCAAAATAAACAAGAAACATTGGAGGGGACACTTAACCTCCGCCTTAAAAGTATGAAGCGATTGCTAATAGGTTGATGCCCATATATATGCGGAATTGAGTATTCTCTACTAAATATCCATACAACCCTGGGAGTCCTCATACCACTCCTGACGCAATGGTGCACCGGTTAAGCGATGCATCACTGCCCTGCGATGGCGGCTGCTGCCACCGGTGTGACTTGTGCGATTCAGGTTGCTCTTTCCCAGTAACCTCTCGCCACCGATCATTAATTTAACTGCCACCTGCCACGGTAGTTAGTTTCCTCACAATCCGGTGGGTAAGTTGCGATGACACAAACCAGGTAACTTGATTTAGATAGCTTAGCGACCTCCTAAGTTTCTTCTCTGGATTTTTCGCTCACGGTCAACGACACCGAGAATGACTCCGATTTTATTCGACAAAAGCTCCCCAAAACTGTCGCTTTAGAATGTGGGTGACAGGTGGCCATGATAGAAGGCGCCCAAATGCATGCTACTGTAACAGTAACAACTTAAGCCATACCTAAATACAATACTCCGATATATACAGGTTATATGTAGGTGCAGATATATAATATTCTAGGTACTGTAATACAAGACAAATACTCTGGCTCACTTGTAGTTTGCTTCCCCATGTGACGATAAAGATTTTGCAGCAGCCGTTTGTATTGTCAAAGAATCACGGTATTTTAGTGTGCAAAAATTAACGTTGAACAAGGAAACTGCACAAAATAAACCAAAAAGCTGGTTTCAGACGTTCTGAAAACGCCAAACAGAGCATTTTGCAACATTTACATCCAGGGAAGATTTCTCTTTCTCTTAATTACATTTACTTGCCCAGCCAGCCCTTAAATTTCGCGTGATGTTCCTTGTGGAGGAGAGCACTTGGAGCTGACCATTTTTAACAACTTTTTGAAAACAATTTTTTCTTGCTGACATACATATTGCTACGGTTGTGCTTGTGCTTGGAACGCTCGTGCTTGGTGCGCTCGCGCTTGGAACGCGAAGAGGACGAAGTGCGTTTCTGCTGCTGGGCTTCGCGTGCCCGGTTGTTCGGCTGCGTGGCTGTAAGCTGTTTCCCTGTAAATATATTTTTCCCTTTTGGTGTGCACATCTTCACGTTACATTATTGGTGTGAGGTGCTGGGTACAGCCACAGCAAGCACGGAACTTCGCAGCGGTCGTCAGCTCGCCGGCTCTTCAACCATGACCAGCGAAGGGGCCGCTCCGTCGGCGTCCGCCCACCCGGCGTTCATCATTGCCCATCCGAGAGATCCTGGGACCTTCAACGGAACGGACGGCGTCGACGTGGAGGACTGGCTCGCAATGTACGAGCGCGTGAGCACACACAACAGGTGGGACCCGACCCTAAAGTTGGCCAACGTCATCTTCTACCTGACGGGCACTGCCAGGGTATGGTTCGAGACCCACGAGGATGAACTCACCAGCTGGGATCTCTGCAAGCGCAAGCTTTGTGACCTGTTTGGTAAGCCATTCGGGCGTCAGCTCGCTGCGAAGAAGGAGCTCGCATGCCGTGCACAAACGTCCACAGAGTCCTATGTATCATACATTCAGGACATATTAGCTCTCTGCATGAAAGTCGACGCCACTATGTCAGAGTGCGACAAAGTAGGTCACGTGCTCAAAGGCATCGCAGATGACGCCTTTAACCTTCTTGTATACAAGGACTGCGGAACGGTTGACGCAATCATCAAGGAATGCCGCCGGTTCGAACAAGCGAAGAGCCGCCGAATTTCTCCGCAGTTCACGCGGTTGCCGAATACGACTGCGACGTCGTCCTGTGTAGACTCGACTCCACCGAGCCGTCTGCCGACATCTGAGAGCCTGACACGACTTGTGCGCCAAGAAGTAGAGGCAATGTCCCCCGTTGCGTTTCATCCACCCACAACAGACAGTACTCCAGCAGTATCCCTTATACAGGCTGTCGTTCGCAAAGAATTTGCCAATCTTGGGATTCAACCTGTTTGCTCAGTTAGTGCCCCATATGCTCGCCGCATGTCCCCGGAGCTCGGTTCTGAACGTGCATACTACCCTCGACGCAGCCGCAATCCAGATGAATGGAGAACACCTGATGACAGGCCCATCTGCTTTAACTGCTCCCGAGTTGGCCACATATCTCGACACTGCCGAAGCCGTCCGTTCTCGACCTACAGCCGCTACCCGCCGGGTTCTGCATATTCCCGCCGCTCTCCCTCGCCCTCGGAAACGACCTCTTCTGGCCACAACGCTCAGACCCCGCTTACCAACCGTTCGTCGTCACCTCAGCGCCGTCGATCTCCATCGCCCCGACCTCGCCGCCCTTCGTCGCCGGCCCCATATGCCCGCTCCCGGTCGGAAAACTGATGGCTGCAGCGTCTGGGGGTGATGCTGCTCTGACGACCCGACCAGAAAACCCTCCTTTAACTCTTCATGCTCATCGGAACATCCTTAACGTCGACGTGGACGGGGTCCCTGTTACCGCTCTGATCGACACTGGAGCGCACGTCTCAGTCATGAATGCTCGTCTTCGCCGTCGCCTAAGGAAAGTGCTCACTCCTGCCCCCTCAACTGTGGTCCGTGTTGCAGATGGCGGTATGTCTATTATCGTCGGAATGTGTACTGCTCGTGTTTCAATAGCCGGCCGCCATACTTCTGTGCTCTTCACTGTCCTCGAACACTGCCCTCATGACATCATTCTCGGCCTTGACTTTCTCACCGACCATTCCGCCCTTATAGATTGCGCCACAAGCATCGTTCAACTCGCTCTACCTGTTCCTTCTGAGCCACCGGATCCAATTGTTCACCGACTGTGCACCGCCGACTTTGTCCGCCTGGACCCCGATGCCGCCACTTATGTCCGTTTCTCCTCGGTCCCGCCAGTTCCCGATGGTGACTACATCATTACTCCGGTTCCTGATGTGCCCTTTACACGCAGTGTTGCCCTTGCGCATACAGTTGTCACCATGTCGGCAAATCAAGCGTCCCTTCCGGTTCTCAACTTTGCCTCTTACGTTCAGCCGCTCCCACAAGGTATGTCGCTCGCCACGCTGTGCCCTGCTGCTTAATGCGTCGTATCGGCGGTGAGAAGCGTCCCACCCTCGTCGAACTGCCGCGACTCTGACGTCCCACCACCTGATGAATATGCAAAAATGATTGCTGCTGACCTCTTACCAGGGCAAGCTCACGACCTTCGGTATCTTCTGTCGTCTTTTCGCGACATCTTTGACTTCGATGACCGCCCTTTGGCTCGAACATCTGTGGTCACGCATCGCATCAACACCGGTGACGCAGCTCCTATTCACAGACGACCCTACAGAGTGTCCAGTACAGAACGCACCATCATACAGCAAGAGGTGGACAAGATGCTCAGTAAAGACATCATAGAGCCCTCGTCGAGCCCTTGGGCCTCACCAGTTGTGCTGGTTAAAAAGAAGGACGGCAGCTGGTGCTTTTGCGTTGATTACCGGCACCTAAACAACATAACAAAAAAAGACGTCTATCCACTCCCAAGAATAGACGATGCTTTGGACTGCCTTCACGGAGCCAAATTTTTCTCTTCAATTGACCTTCGGTCCGGGTATTGGCAAATCTCTGTTGATGACAATGACCGCGAAAAGACGGCATTCGTCACACCGGACGGCTTATATCAGTTTAAAGTTATGCCATTCGGTCTCTGTAATGCGCCAGCTACCTTCGAAAGAATGATGGACTCCTTGCTTCGCGGCTTTAAATGGTCCACATGTCTATGTTACCTCGACGATGTTGTGGTTTTTTCGCCCACGTTTACCACGCACCTCGAAAGACTGGCGAGCATTCTTTCTGTCTTCCGTCGAGCCGGGCTACAGCTCAATTCGTCGAAATGTCAATTCGGTCGCCGCCAACTCACCATTCTCGGACATCTAGTCGACGCTTCTGGTGTCCGCCCGGATCCTGTTAAAGTTAAAGCCGTCAAGGACTTCCCTATTCCCCAGTCGTCTACGGATGCGCGCAGCTTCGTAGGCCTCTGCTCGTACTTCCGCCGTTTTATCAAAAATTTTGCCGGCACCGCTCGCCCCCTGACCGACCTTCTAAAGAAAGACACCCCTTTTACCTGGGGCCCTGCCCAAGAGGAGGCCTTTTCTTCGCTAGTCGACTTACTCACCTCCCCACCTATTCTGGCCCATTTTGATCCGTCGGCTCCGACTGAAGTTCGCACAGACGCCTGCGGTTATGGGATTGGCGCCGTGCTAGCCCAACGTCACCAAGGGCAAGAACGCGTTATTGCATATGCCAGCCGCCTCCTTTCTACAGCTGAGCGAAATTACTCAATTACAGAGCGCGAGTGTCTAGCTCTTGTTTGGGCCGTAGCTAAGTTCCGACCGTACCTGTTTGGCCGTCCATTCTCCGTAGTGACCGATCACCACGCCCTTTGTTGGCTGTCTTCACTGAAAGACCCCACAGGCCGGCTCGGACGTTGGACGTTGCGCCTCCAAGAGTATTCTTACACTGTTCATTACAAGTCAGGGCGTCTCCATCAAGACGCCGACTGCCTGTCTCGGCACCCTGTAGAGCCGCCTGATCCTGGAGACAACGACCTCGGCCCGTGCCTCTTCGCTATCTCCGATCTGGTTAACATCGCGGACGAGCAGCGACAAGACTCTTCCTTGCGTATTCTCATTGATCGCCTCAACTGTGCCAGCCGAGATCCTTCATTGCAACTGTTCGTCATTCAGGATGGCGTCCTATACCGCCGCAACCTTCGTCCTGACGGACCTCCGCTCCTGCTAGTCGTTCCCCAGCGTCTCCGTTCATCTGTCCTAGCGGAACTACACGACCTACCGACCGCAGGCCACCTCGGCGTCTCCCGCACATACGATCGGGTCCGACGCCGCTTCTTTTGGCCTGGTCTGTACCGCTCTGTTCGGCGTTACGTTGCCTCCTGCGACCTCTGTCAACGCAGGAAGAGACCATCAACGTTGCCTGCTGGCCTTCTACAGCCTATTGACGTACCTCTCGAACCATTCTACCGTGTTGGACTCGACCTTCTCGGACCTTTCCCGACGTCCTGCTCCGGCAACCGTTGGATTGCTGTCGCGACCGACTATGCGACCCGGTACGCTATCACGCGTGCGTTACCAACAAGTTGCGCAACCGATGTCGCCGACTTCCTATTGCAGAACGTAATCCTTCACCACGGCGCTCCACACCAATTGCTGACGGACCGCGGCCGCTACTTTTTGTCCCGAGTAGTTGACGATATCCTCCGGTCCTGTGGCACGCAGCATAAGCTCACTACAGCTTACCATCCCCAGACGAACGGGCTTACCGAGCGCCTCAACAGGACTCTGACCGATATGCTATCCATTTATGTCTCGCCCGACCACCGCGATTGGGACGTTGCCTTGCCTTATGTAACATTTGCTTATAATTCGTCGCGGCATGATACCACCGGCTATTCTCCTTTCTACCTTCTGTTTGGTCGGCATCCTGCGCTGCCATTGGATACATTACTACCGAGTTCTACTGCCTCGACCACAGAGTATGCACGTGACGCCATCTCCCGAGCAACTATGGCCCGTGAAATCACCCGAGACCGGCTCACCGCATCTCAGACCTACCAGAAGTCAGTTTACGACCGCCGGCATCGCCCAGTACACTATCCGCCGGGCTCACTCGTCCTCCTTTGGTCTCCTTCTCGCCATGTCGGTCTCTCTGAGAAACTTCTACGTCAGTACAGTGGCCCTTATCGAGTTCTCCGTCAGGTGACCGACGTGACCTACGAGATTACACCTCTTCATGCTCCGACGTCGTCCACTAGCCCTTTGACTGACGTCGTTCATGTAGTCCGTCTCAAACCGTACCACACGCCTGCTACATCATCCACTTAGCACCGGGACGGTGCTTTTGCCGCCGGGAGTTATGCTACGGTTGTGCTTGTGCTTGGAACGCTCGTGCTTGGTGCGCTCGCGCTTGGAACGCGAAGAGGACGAAGTGCGTTTCTGCTGCTGGGCTTCGCGTGCCCGGTTGTTCGGCTGCGTGGCTGTAAGCTGTTTCCCTGTAAATATATTTTTCCCTTTTGGTGTGCACATCTTCACGTTACATTATCAATGCAATTTACCAGCCTAGGGCAACGTATGTTGTAGGGATTTGGTAGCTTTTCTCTCCAGGAAGAAGGTTTACACCTGAAAAATAAAAACCCAACTGAAAATTAGGACGAAAAACTCTGCTTTTTATTGTCGTTGAAATAAAACCGGCCCCTTTGGGACATTACCTTAAATTTTTTTCAAATTTTGATTGATCACAAATGTCTACAGCCGAGCTGCGTTCACAGCACGAAAAAAGCAAATTATACAGGTCTCCAGTGATCGCAATAGGCTTTGTTAAGAGATTGCGTATTCTGATGGTTCATAAAGTGCAAATATTTATGTGAACTCTCACAACCCAGCCACTCTGTTTCAGAGAATCTTCTACTCCGCGATCCAGATTCGGTTCGAATCTTAGCTTCGACACAGGCGAACGCTTCGGCCAATAAAGCCTTCAATTTCAAATACATGCAGTTAGGCATCTGCACATTTGTTGTTAATGTCACGATGCACATTTAAGGCCTGTTGGTCAGACATAAAAACGGAACAAATGGCGCAGCTTAAAAACATCACGTAGAAAAGGCTGATAGTTTATACCGTCCGTCCTGTCTTCGCCTTATATATGGTGTTTTAAATCTACATTCTTGGTTTCATCAATTTCACAGGCTTACAAGACGTCTCCGCACACCGGTATCTACAACAGCTTCTTAGAAACCACCAGGAGAGCACAAATTAGCTGTAAAATCGAGAGACTGTTTGCGCTGTAAGCTTCTCTTTCTTTCTTTAAACATTTCCTTAGTATTGTATGTACATGTGTCTGAACAAAATGTTTCTGTTTTATAGATCATCACTTTTTTGCTTGCCAGTGCCACCACTAGCGTTCAGGTGATAGGTAGCCTTTAGCAAAGCACAGTTGTGTCGAATACAATTATTTGAATATATTGAATAGTAACCATGAAGAAAGGTCAGAGGCACATGTGCGATGAATGCTTCTTAGCACTTTCGAATATATGCCATACTCAAAAATATGTCACGACAGCACATGTGGCTGCCTCCAAGGTAGCATGTTCCAGTGCGATAATTGCCTGACGTATACTGTACTTTTTAACGGAAAAACGTGGTGTGGTCAGATTCCCAACTTATATACTTTGTAGCTTAAGTCTCTTGGTTTAGCATACTAAAATTTTGTTTCTTGAACACTTTCCCATTTTTTATTCCCACTATGTCCCCGGTCCCCTAAAACAACTGTCTCACTTCATGAACTCTGGCATGACAAATTATATCTTTTTTTTTACTTAAAAATTCAGGAATGTAAATAGCATGAGCAGCGAACAAAAAGATATAAAAAAGTGAAGAAAGGCGATGTCTCGTTCGCTGCTCTGTAGATGAGGACAGTGACAAAGGAAGCCTAATAGAAATAGAAATAAGAGGTTACTTGAGTTAATAGTAGGGAACGTGTCCATGCAACTTGCACACCATGCGTATACTGCATGGAATGAATGCAGCTATGTCCATAAATAAAACTATTCCTTGTAGACAAACCATACGTTCCTCGTCGGTTGGTTAACTTTCTTGACTGAAGCACACGGTACGTAAGAAATGATGAAACGTCATGCTTACATTGAGGCTGCAACCAAAGTCGCAAGAACACACACGCAGAGAAGTGTATGTTTCATACCAAGTCGCCGCTCGATTAACTTTAGATATTTTTGACCATGAGCGTTAACTGGCGCACACAATGAACAATCTATTCACACCTCAACAGTGCATGTCTTTCAGAGTACTATTCTTGTAAACTCTGCTTCTTTTGCCGACATAGGAGAACTCTTTGTCGGACTGAAACCCTGTTTTACCAGCCGATAGGATGAAACTGCAGGAACACCGAAATGTTTTAAAGCATTGAAAGCTCCGTTCTTCTCTACAAATTAAGGCCTATGAAGTGCAACGGATGCTATGTCCTTTCTTTACATCTGAGATTGTGCTTCACACTGATTCAATTGACATTCGAGATGCAAATGCGCACAGGACTGCAAACGTGTTAAGCGGTTTCGAATTGTAAATAGGAACCATCCGGAACATTTTAAGTGCTGTCGTACATGTGGTGTGCTTCGCATTGCTTCGAATAAAAAACATGGGGGGGAGAACGAGATACAGCCGTCGCTGTACTCGTTTTGCAGCCGTGAACATTTATTTTTTCTTGTACTGATGAAATCAGTGTTGCGAGAGGTGCTGGGCTATGCGCTTTAGTGACTGCGATCGTTTTGGAATCGCTAACAGTCTACGAGACTGAAATGGATGTGTTGCAAAGAGGTGCGATCGCCTTGTTAGAGGCGCGTTCTCGAGTTGCGTCAGCCGTTTAGGAACTCTCGATCTTGAATACTTCGCATCTGAGCACTGTCAAGTGGGACGGAAGAAAAAAGGTCTCACCGATGCCTCGGCATGCACCGCGCGCCAGTCACGCGGTTCTGGGATCCAACTTATCTGGCCCACTTAGTTAAAGAAACAAACTACTTTGTAATATTTTGCTAAAGTACATGAATGACGACAGGGGTCTTTTCTGTCATTTCTCCTCCCTGCAGCGGCAGAGTTGATGAGGTGACGGTGAGGATGGCACTGACCAGTGGGCTCATCTGTACTGTGGTGTTGTCTTGGTGGGGTGACTATTGGGGCCAAAGATGCATTTCCATTCACTCTCATTTCCGGTCTCAGAGGCCCGCGCAAAATGGCAACAAAATAAGTACTCCAAGCTAACACTTTTATGTTGCAGCTCTATAATACAGCATGCGCAATGACTATTTCTGATCTTCTGTTTACAAAATTATTTGACAGCTTCTGCAATCAACAATTTTTGAAGATAAATTTGGCATGTATGCACATCAGTGCGTTCGTACGAACACTCAAAGCGCGTGAAGATTTAAGCTAATAAGCTGAAACATTTGAGCTAAATAATCTGTATGGTGCGTTGAGGTATGTTTCAATTTAATTCCTGTGTACAAAAGCTGATATATTAAGTTTATATTCCCTTATTAATAGCAAATTTTTTCAACAACCATTTTTAGAATGAAGGCATAGTTTCGCCTCGAAGAGGAGCAATGCCAGTAAACACATGCAAAAATTTACTATTTTCTGGCATAGTCATAGACTGTGGTTAAGGATGTTACCCTGTAAGAAGATCAATGGTGACATACCACCCCAAAATGAAGGCGGATATTGTGGTGTCCGGTATTGTGGCGTACGGCACCTCAGGTTAGACTGTTTATTTCCAGAAGAGTGTGCGTTCCAAAGAAGTGAGAGGAGTACTGATGATGAAGAACACACCGGTTGGAAAAACTAGACTCAAACATAGGCAGGATACAACAAATATAAACAAGAGGTAAAGCGCATTCACGGGCGCACGTCAAGCAGTTGACATCCTAACTTATTCCCCGCAGTGCTCTTGTCTTTGAAATGTGCTATCTCACAAGAACAGTTCCCCTCAACACGCAAAAGTGAAGCAAGCATCACCGCGCCTGCATGAGGTCCTACGCTTTTTGTGCATGAAAAAACAAACCGTACTACTGCCACGTGATGAAAGGGTCGTAACTGATAGACATTTGGTGCTCGAATTTGTAACACATTGGTAAATGCGAGGCTTAGTTAGTTAAAGCGCCGTGGTTTAGCTGTCGTAGAGACGTTTGAATAAAACTCCATGGGTGCAGTAATGCCGTCCGTTACGATCTCTGCCAGGCACCAGACCGCACCTGGACCTTCGCGTGCACGGAGCTCCTTGTCATTGTCCTGGAAGACACTGACTTAAGAAAAAAACAAATGCGCTGTTACGAAAGGTGAAAGAAATAACAGGAGCTGTAGATTGTATATTTATTTTCCTTTACTTGTGTGCCCAAAGTGCTAAGAAACACTTCACTAATAAAATTCTTATTTCAATTGTTCGATTTGATTAAATTATGAAGGAAGTCACTTTTGGTCTCAAGAAATTATATCATATTAGCACCTCTTTGTGGGCTAGTTGGTGCATTCTTGCGCTTGTGTCTCGTCTTCGTTCTTGTCTTGTGGTTTGCATGGTTTGGCGCTAGTTTTTCTTTAATTCAAGGTTATATTAAATTTTTATTAGCACTCATAAAAGAGTCTGTCCTGTTTAACACTGAACATTACAGCCGAAGATGGCCACAAGTCTCCCGGGCCACTAGTAAGTCGGTAAGCACGCACGATTATCATAGTGAAGGATATAAATATTTTTTTTAAACTTTTCATACAAACGCCTATAGGGCCTCAGTAGTGAAGAAAAAAAAAACAAGTTTAATACCCCTGTCACACGGACACTGTAAAGGTACTTTGAACTAATGCTCCATTACTCTAAGGACGAACGCGCGCTGCCACACGGACGTGCCAAAGGACACCTAGCTCAAAGGAGCTTCGAAACAAGGCCGCTCGAGTTCGTCCTTTGAGGCTTCAAGGGAGCACTCTCTCTCCCAGCGAGTTAACAGCATAAATAAATTGAGAAAAAAAACGTTCAATTTTCATTTTATAAATTCACTTCATAAATTTAGTGGTGTTTTAAAATATAAGATCATTTGTTTTGTGGCAGTCTCACCACGCCATACTCTCGTTCCAGATATACGAGCGTCACGGTAGCCACGGTAAATATGCCGCCATGTCGTCCATGTTGTTTTCTCTCGTCGTCGTGTGGATCGTCACTCATTTTGATGGAGACCGCCGAACACAAGGCACACCAGAAAAACGTGACCACAAAAACAACGATCGCAGGGGCAAAAGAACCAAAAAGAACAACCGAAGAACGAAGCTTAGCCTGAGTACAGGGTTGCCAGGTCCTCGGGAAAGAAAAGCGCCAAAAATTTCCGAAAAGTAGCCAAAAAAGTCGCCAACTGGGACAAACATTCCATTTAGTAGCCAAAAAAGTCGCCAAGGTAGGAGAAAACGAGAATTATTAATATTTTTTTTACATCGATACATGTGCTAAAGAATTTCTCCAGACAAAAAGATGTTTTACTATGTGTTAAACGAAATTACCGCTGTTTAGGTCAATCATAAGTGAAAACACCCCGCATTCCAGGTGGCTGCAAGGAAGAAAGACGCTCATTATGGGTGACCGAAAGTAAAAATGCCTCCATTCCGGATGCTCACGAAGTAGGTGCTTTATTGTATTATCCACTACGGTGAAGACGATTCAGGATTTGAGACCGGCTGGCTTTTTCAAAACTCCTACCTTCACGCGCCGTCAAAACAGCGCTGTTCCGGCGATGAAAATAATCGAGTATGTGCTTAGACAGCGCGAAGGCATGCAGAGGAAGGCGCTCGTAGCAAAGTACAACTTTCCCTGTCACTTCTTCGCGACACGGGAAATCGATAAGACAGGTAGTTTTTATGTAAAAAAAAGGAACAAGGCAAAAGTTCTTTATTTTTCTGCTGTATATACGTACTGTGGATAACCCAAAAATAAAAAAAAATGTTATCACATATTCTTGTGTAAATATTGGTTAAAATGACTAGTTCATCCTGCTGACGGATGTAAAATGACTAGCAAAAAAGACTTGACCAGATACAATATTGCGAGGCACATTGTAAAACACACAAATTAACTAAAGCCAATGCAAACACCAAGTCAGCATTGTCACAACTCAGGTGTAGATGCTGTTGTTAACTTTTTCAACCATTTCGCGTGGCACTTCAAACGTACAACTGGTGGCGCCCTTTAGGCGCAATCCAAACTTTATCTTCAGGATAGCAACAAGAAGTTCGTTGGACATTCTGTTTCGTAAGTCACTCTTGGTCAGTGTCACAGCAGAAAACACCCGTTCTGCCTCTGCGTTAGACAAGGGTAGGACGAGTAGCTTCATAACCCCTTCTGCGATGTCTTTCATGGGATTCTGACCCGATGGATCCCGATACTTATGAATTGCACTCCAAAACTCGATTGCAGGCATATCTGCATTGACACTCTCAACCTGCCGCAGGTACCTGACTTGCTCCTCAATCCGGTGCTCCGGGCAAGAGAACAGATCGCGTGGCAAAGTTTTAAGTCCCTGCATAGCATGCGGGCCTAGAACTGACTGAGGAGAGATAACTCTCAGTTTGCGCAGCAGCGACGAAGAGTTCGGGAGGCGCTTCTGCAAGTCGGCCGAGCAAGCTTTAATAAAAGCAAAGCATCGCCGTTTCAAGGACTGCTGTTCCTCGGTGCTGAGGTTCATTGCACGGACGTAGTCAAGAAAACTGCTGCCTAAATCGGCGTCGTCCAGGCCCAGGTAGATGGATTCCAGGTTTGTTAGATCCAGATCGCAAAGGCTGCAGTCGTCATGCTCTCGTAGCACACACGGCTTCAGGATCCTGGACAGAAGCCGCTTGAAAAGTCTATGCAGCTCTTCGAAGATTCCCAATGGATCAACGTCTTCCCCTTGAAAGAGCTTGTTTACTCTTCTCAAATCAGCAAGGATCGGTTCCAGAAACAGAAAGTATGCATAGTTCCTCTCATCGACATACATTTCCTTAAGAAGGCGGACAGTGTAGGTTTTTTCTGAAACACCTAAAAAGTGTGTCTTGAGAGGGCCATATTGCGACAGAATGCGTTCAATGCAGTCTGCTATCGCCAACCACCTTGTGCCTGAAGGGGAAAGGATCTTTAGGGGCTCAACCCTCTCTTGGTCTGCACTGCTCTCACAGTAGAGACTCCAATAGGCGCTTTGCCTCGTGCTGCTGTGAGCAAAGTAGTTGTGAGTTTCTTTAACCATGAATTCAAGGCTTGCTGGCATTGCCTCCATCGCCTTTGACGCGACAAGGTCCAGAGAATGGCAAGCACACTTTACAAGTGTAATCGATGGGTTGTCGTCCTTCAGTTTCCTCCACAAAGAATTGTTGCGGCCGCACATCGCGTTTGCCCCGTCAGTAGCTAAACCAACGCAGTCGCTTAGCTTGAGTGAATTCTCGCGAAGGATTGCTTGCACTGCGTCATATATGGTATCCGCTTTTCCGTCCTTTGCCTCCTTCAAATCAAGAAAAGTGGTAGTGATTCTGCACGCTATATCGCTGCAAAAGCGAACTGAAACGCACACAACCTTTTTCGCTGAAACGTCGGTTGACTCGTCCACCAAAAGGGAGTAAGGCTTCCCTGCAATGTCGTCCTTCAGTATTCCAGAAAAATATGGCGCGATAACCTTTGTTATCAGCGCTGTGCACTTGGTTCTTTGAGTTACGAGGTTACATCGCAGCTCACCCCTGAGAAGTTTGGTAAGCTCATCCGCACAATTGATGGGCATATGGCAAGCGGTGAATATAGCAATCTTGAGAGCGCACCTTTTTTCGTCTGCATCAGCCGTCAAGGCCGGCGCGATCGCATCCTGCAGCCTTTGCTGGTAACTTGGTGCCACTGCTTCCCTGTCTCAGCATGCTTTGCGAGATCTGCGTAGTGGGCTCTCATGTCACAGTTGCAAAGCTTGCACCTTTGCAGATGTGTCGCTGCCCTGAACAGGCGCGATCCAATCTGAAACACATTAACAAAGACGCATGTGAGACTAGCGCGCGCAACATGTCACCATTTGAAAACTATAGGAAGTGTGGTAATCATACTAATCATTTCGAAGACATTCTTACCTTTCAGTTTCGGGTCGTCCATCCACTGTTTCCGGAATACCCGGCGGGCACTTGCGTGTTTCCCCATAGCGAAATCTCAGCGCACCGTTCTTTCGCACCCGCTGGACCACAGTCACTTGTCTCCGGACTTTTCTTCCTCGGTGTTCCCGCCAAAAATCGCGTGTGTCATGTACATATGCCTACTGGCGCCTCTTTCCGCTTCGTAAAGCTACCAATTCTATTTTTAAAGTGCATGTAACATGTCGGTAAAACTCAGTAGTATACGAATTATTAGCGAAAAAAGTCGCCAAAAAGTAGCCAAGTCGCCAACTTCAAATTTTTGTCCCCAGACGCCTCTAAAAGTAGCCAATTTGGCGAGAAATCGCCAAACCTGGCAACCCTGCCTGAGTAGCCACCCTAGCATGAGCCAGACTGAGCGAGTTGGGCTCAGTGTGGCCAGCACTGTGATGTTATGCTCTGTACTTGGAAAATCATGTCATTATTGCAGTTAAAATAGTGTTGCTTTAACATAATACGGTTATAAAACTAATTTACTAAAAAGATGTGACATTTCTGTATTTACATGTGCAGTGAGGTTTGCAATTTTAATACCGCTTTTCGCCAATGAGGGCGCTAATACTTCTTGTGAAGGTCGTTCCGCGACCGTGTGGCACGGACGAACTTCCTTGAAGTAGTGCTCCTTTGGGAGCGTAAAGGAACATTAGTTCAAAGTGCCTTTAGAGTGCCTGTGTGACAGGGATATAAAACTAAGAGGAAAAACAAGGCTCCAAAATAGAGTAAATCAGCATTCCCCGGGAAATTTTAAAAAGCCCACAGCTTAAAGTTTGAACCGAAAGAAACATGAAGCAGCAGTCATTGGAAACAAGAAGACACGCATCCACAGTTTGATTTGACAACATCCGGTTATAGCAGATGCCGGGTCATAATCCTCTTGTTCAGCTACATCACACGATGTGAAGTAGACTATTTCCCTTCACTGCCAAGGGTCAGGAGGGGCGCCGGGGGCCGCCAGACGCTGAGTGAGCCTTGTTACATAGAGCAGTGCTGATTAGAAACACAGTCGTTGTCGGCGTCAATACCCACTAGCGTGTGCCGAACATGACTCCTTGCAGATGACTCTACCACGTGATGACTCCTTGACATCACGATTTTGCCTTAGATTGTTACAACGTGACGTAAAATGCTTTGTGCATTTAAGGGGAATTTCCAGAGGAGTTGCGATGGTTCGTAAATTAACGATGTTCGAAGAACCACGCGGTTCGATGAAGTACGCTTTTGAGGGTCTAATTTTCAGTCTCGGGGACGTTGGTATTCCAGCAAATAACGCTAATTTAATTCCTTGTATTACTGAAACCTAATAAACGACATTTTAATTAGAACTACATGTCTAATGCTCAGGGCCTATATCAAGTTTGTAGCTGCGGCGAAGAGGATGCCACATCAACGTGGAGAACGAAGAAAAAGTTGTTAAAACCGGCGCAGTTTGACAAAATGCACTTTTGTTTCGCACAAAATCAAATCATGGGGAGGCGAGCATACAGGCTGTTCAGTGTAAACGCAACGTCTAGTGGTGACATGTGTCATTGCCTATGGCGGGGAAATCAAACAGTGTGTGGTATTTTCCGGCGGAATGCACTTGATTTTCTTTTGCCACAATTAAAATACCTCCCCGTAGCTGGCGATCAGTGTACTGAACGCAGTATAGAAACTATAGAAGTGGGATTTCGGCAAATCTGTATGGCCATTACTAACGGTCACCATCTCATTCCTATCATGCAGCAGTAAGTTATACATTTCATTTAAGCGTTACTTGCCGCGATATATTTCAGAAATACTCCGAGCACCTCTGGTCAAACTTTTTCTGCGTGCAGTGTGTGGCTCATGTAGAAAAAAATTACCCTGCTTGGTGCGAAATGTAGCACGCCGGCTTGCCTACCTTCTTACCTTCCTCTCTCCCCTTCCTATCTCTTCCTTCGTCCTCCTTCTCACGTGTAGAGTACTGGGCGTACATTCCTGCCTTTGCGTCCATCATTCTCTCTCTCTCTCTCTCCGTGCTATATTGGATCAATTTCCACTCTGTTTCTAATACTTTTCTCATGATGTGGAGGCGATAATACGCCACCGGTGTGTACAATGACTTTTTTTTACGTGTTGTACTCATAGTCCGTATAGACTGTCTGTTCAGCATGAGTTATCTGCACAGATTTCACCTTGAATTTCACATCAGTCATGATGTAACCACACGGAATATAGGAATCATTGCGCAGAACAAGTAACTATAGATATGTATTGTCACTTCTGCACATTATCGGTGCATTTGGTTCACCGAGGTGGCGGCAAAGCTATTTCAGTGCCTCTCTGTGTCTTTCAGCCAAGGAGGCAACGTAACTAGAGCATTAGATATACACTTTCACGACGAAACGGTTTTAATAGGAGATATAGCTTGCTACGGGCATTAAACAAGTGGTAGCTACTTAGATTTTCGTTATTTACGTTCAGCGAACATACCGCCTTTTCTCATAGAAGTTCACCTGGAAAGCCTGCACTGAACAATTTGAGTGTCACATGAGCTCCGCTGTAAAAGTTATGGTTATATGCTACTTTCTTAATTTGTAGCTCCTTTCTAATTGCACGCAATCATTAGCATACCACAGCAGGCATAATAGACCACGTAATCCAACACAAGAAACAGAAGGTCTCCTATAAGCAAGTCGAACGAATGTCCCTCAGTGGCTTAGGAATATCTTATCTGACTCGCAACCCAATGGTCATCGTACCGATTACCAGCTAATTTTCGCAAATTTCTCTTCAACGTAATTAATTTACTTTGCATTCTTACATACCATAATGCCATCTCAGGCATTCTACTTCCTCGTAATCATCATTTAACAGGTTCTCTTCATTTCCATTTCACAGCTCAACGTGTGACGTCACGACCCTCTCTATCAATCGAGATAAGCTCGATATGCCAATTAACACCTCTTTTTGGGCTAGTTGGTGCATGCTTGAATTAGAGAAAACATAGGGCCAATACCATGCAAACCACAAGGACGAACGACGACGAGACACAAGGGCTATCTCACAACTTGTGAGTTGTGATATAGCGCTTGTGTCTCGTCGTCGTTCGTCCTTGTGGTTTGCATGGTTTTGGCGCTAGGTTTTCTCTAATTCGACACGCCAACGCCAACTACGGCAGTTTCTGCGCTGTACGGCAGCCTAAAGCTGTCGCATAATTGGGGAGGGGTTAGGTGTAGACAATGCGCGCGGAGTTGTTTGTGTTTTACCGCTTCTTCTGAACAGTTTTTTGCCAGACGTTGATTTGAATATTGTTTACCAGGTCAGGGCAACCAATATTAAATAAATTTGGTAGCACATTCTTCCAATATTTAGGACCAAATCTGGAAACGAAAAAAACTCAGCATTTAGACAATGAAAAATCTTCATCAAGAGGACTTAATTTTTTTTATTTTGCTAATTAAATGCCCTCAACTTGAAATACTGGCTATGATAGTGAAAAGTTTTCTTCATCATTTTTATCAGCCCCGCAATTTGGACTCTAGCACAAAAGCCTCCTCCATTGACCCCTAATGAACAAAATAGGTTCGTCGGGAGCTCCTAAATTCTGGTAATTGAAAACAAGGTGGTAATTTGTGCGTTAAATGTGGCTTTCGTCCTGCACAATGCTCCTTTTCTTGTGTGGCGTAGGTTTTGTTGGCACTAAAAGTTGAATGGTTGAGGAGCGCCGCTAGGAATCTGGAAATTAGTTCGCAATGCCAAAAGCCTAATATGTCCTTTGGCACAGCAGTGGCTAGAGAAGCAACCTTCAAACCAGCACAAAGGCACAAAGTAAAAGAAAAACCTAGCATATTTAAAGGTCAAGAAAATATGGCGCAAATGTGCAATCTATTATGTTAACTGGTATTACTTCGTCAACGTTTTTCGATCGTCAAAGAGCGCACAAAAACCACCAGGACACAAAGAAATAACGACACGGACAAAAGCGCAATAGCAACTAAAGCTTTCGGTTTACTTTAGAGCGCTCTTGTTCGTGTCGTTCTCTCTTTGTGTCCTGGTGGTTTTTGTGCACTGTTCGACAATCAAAAAAAATTATGTACCAACTGGCCTAACGTTCTGCCTTGCTGAACTTTATTTCACCACCTTTGGGCTCTTTTATGTGTACACTCCCTCTCGGTGAGCAATGTGCCTTGTGTTCTGCACTCTTGACCTCTGCTACGTGTACAACGAGGTCCTATGCCTACTGCATTCGAAAGAACTGTTGCCCCCCGAATGTTTCTGTGATGGTTTGTGCTGTTGCCCCAACTCTTGGTGGCTCTAAAAAGATTTGTAGGTCTCTCAATTCTAAGTACTGGCGATAGGTGGGGCTGCTGAACGACTGGCTGAAGACCGCCTGTTTCCAGTGGCATGGCCCTTGCGCGCCAGTCTTTAAAATCTTTCAGCGTCAACAGACTTGCCTTCCTGGTGGACTACCAGTGGCAACACATTTGGCTATCTTTACCAAAGAAAACACAGGCCTAAAAAGTAGGCTCTTGCTAATATTAATTGGTTTTGGGGGAAAGGAAATGGCGCAGTATCTGTCTCATATATCTTTGGACACTTGAACCACGCCGTAAGGGAAGGGATAAAGGAGGGAGTGAAAAAAGAAAGCAAGAATAGGTGCCGTAGTGGAGGGCTCCGGAATAATTTCGACCACCTGAGGATCTTTAACGTGCGCTGACATCGCACAGCACACGGGGGCCTTAGCGTTTTTCCTCCATAAAAACACAGCCGCCGCGGTCGGGTTCGAACCCGGGAACTCCGGATCAGTAGTCGAGCGCCCTAACCACTGAGCCACCGCGGCGGGTCTAGGCTCTTGCTCCGTTTTCAATTTGGGGGAGGGGGAGAGGGGTGGGCGTGAAGTTTCCCGCATCGGTGGAGGGTGTTCCCCAGTATGGTTAAAAATTCCGTCTGAAGTCCTTGCCGGACAGCCATGAACTGCTGGGATGCTTTCAATGGATCGCGGGAAAGGCACTCGTCCAGGAAAAAAACCGAGTCATTTTGGAATGTGTAGGCTCACGGGTTAGAGCCTCTACCGGTAAACACGATCATTGGCCTTTGCTCAGGGACACAGTGCGACATTTTCGGGACAACGGCGTGTCGCTGTTGCTGTCTGACAAGGAGGGTGGCTTCACGGTTCTTCCCAACAGCATGTCCAAGAGGAAGGCCATTGAAGCCATCAATAAGAACTTCAAGATTTCCGGAGTCAAACCGGTGAAGGCCATGTCCCACACGGTAGCTCTACTGAACGATTTAAAATTGAACAAGCTGGCACGGGAAGTCAACGAATGCAAATCGAATGCCTTGAATATGTACTTTTCAGCAAAAACGCAAAAAGAGTTGTGTCCATTCCGAGTCATAGTAACGGAAAGCAAGCGTTGGTCAGCACGTTCTTACAGTGCCATCTTAGGGGCCTCGACTCAGAAGATCCCAACTAGGTCGTCAACTCGGGCATTGTCGTGGCTGCCTTGGAAGAAGGGATTCTCGTGGCCAAGAACGCGATTTCAGTGGGCGTGGAAGAACTGCTTTACACTATCCCGCGTGGTGAGAGTTTTTTGTGCGCTGTTTGACGATCGAAAAATGAAGCACCAGCTGGCTCAACGTTTTACCTTGTTGTACTTTGTTAACGCAAGCGCTTGAGTAAACGTGGCTGTACATGCTGTGATCAGGTGTGTGACTAGCCATCAGGCAGAGGCACTTAATAACAACTTCGAAGTGGGGTCCGCGGATTATATTGTGCTAAGTTCCTCCTTCCGACTTTCCAGGTAATATTTCATTCAAAGCCTACGCCTGGTGTCATGGCAGCCCTTCTTGCAGCCTCTGTAGCACGGTCGTGTTCAGCCGAGCCTCAATTATGTGCGGCTCACGGGAAGTCGATGTGGACCCCTTTCTACTACTTAGCTTAAGTGACATGAAGCCGCATAACGCAATTTTGTTGGTTAAATAGCATCAAGTTCTCAATGCCCTCAAATTCTGAATTCGCCTAGAGTTATCATCGTGACCTATCGATCCTCGGATGAGGGAAAATATTGCTTTCTTCTAATAAAAAAATAGAACTACATCTGCAGCCGGAGAACTTGGGATAGAGTAACCACGTTGCACGAAATATATGCAAAGGAGTTCACCCACAAAACATTTCATTGTATTCGAACTGCACCGTTCTTCTATTTGGGATAGTTTTGTACATAAAAGTACAGATTTCGCAAGAAACAATAAAGTGCCATGCTTATTCTGAGGCTAAAGCTAGAGCCGCTAGAGTCGCTTGAACACACACGCAGGCCACTTCCCATTTCATGTCTATACCTTGCAGCCCGATTGACCCTAAATACTTTGTGATAATGAGTACGTGCGCTCACGCTCCCCTTAAGCCCGTTTGTTTATACATAACAAATGTCTTTTGTTCAATGTCCTCTTGTAAATGTTCTGCTTTATTTTTCTTACTATGAGGGAACGCATTGAAAGAGAAAAATTTTGCTTGTTCAGCTGATAAACTGAAAGGAGCTTGACAGCAGGAGTCTTTTTTGCTCATAGAAGCAAGTGATCCCCCGAGAGCCAATGCTTGAAGGTGAATTTATTAACATTTTAGCCGCTAATCAGTACAAGCAATACAACCTTCTAACGACGTTGCCAATGATGAGTGGTACTTAAGCCCACATTTGCATCGCATTGAATTCGCGAATTCGGCTGTGATATGCGTTGTCCCCTGCGGTCAGTCATCAATATAATACGCCTTTTTTCTACTGCAATGTTCGCGAATGGCTCAAAATATTATTTGATCAATTTAAAATTCCAATTTGATCTTCGCTCTCTTTGTTCCCGAATCCTCGTTGAATGATGTTTACTTTAGTTTATTTTGATTTAACGTCCCAAAGCAACTCAGGCTATGAAGGACGCCGTAGTGAAGGGCTCCGGAAATTTCGACCACATGGGGTTCTTTAACGCGCGCTGACATCGCACAGTACACGGGCCTCTAGAATTTCGCCTCCATCAAAATTCGACCGCCGCGGCCGGGATCGAACCCGCATCTTTTGGGCCGGCAGCCGAGCACCATAACCACTAGGCCACTGCGGCGGACTTCCTCGTTGAATGACTTCGCGGCTTGCAGCCGTTATAGTATATTAGCTTTGCAGCGAAGGAGTGCTAGGTTTAAAGCTCATAGTTTCCAATACAAAAACGTCCTATGGGTCTATGGAAAAAGTTATGTCCGTCTATGGCATTTTATGAACGTCTATAAGCACCCACAGAGGTGCTTATTGCCAGCTATTGAAAAATCTATTCCACTAAATCTATAGCTTTGGAACCATACGACTGTCTTACGCTCTCTATAGAAAAATATATCAGCCTCTATATACAGCTATAGACAGAAATAGGAAAGGTTTATAGCTATTTGGGCCAAAATCCTATAGCCGGCGATAGGACATTTTTGTATGGGTTTGATATCCACCAGAGTGCAGTGTTGTGAGAAGATTGCTGCCCGTCCCATTACTTCGAGATGTTTTTCTGACAGCTCTGTACAAATATTTTAGCTGAATTTTTTTCAAAGCAAGGGACCTGAATGTCTTGACAGGCGGTTTTGAAACGCGCAGGCGAAACGCAAGGCAGCCGCGTGTCCACTTTAAAGAACCCCAGGTGGTCCAAATTAATCCGGTGCCCTTCACTACAGCTTCCGTCGTAGCCACAGGCTTTCACAGGTCTCTCATAAGGGGGGTCGAGAAGTTCGTGGCAGCGCCTTTACTAGTTTCTGGGTAACATAGAGCAACATCGTAGAAAATTTGTGCCCCCTTCCCCGTGTATATTCGTGGGAGGTCACTGGCCCCCTTGGCCCGCCACTGCTCGCGCCGATGCTTATTTCACTTGTTGCTATTGAATGTTAAACACCATATACAATACCTTACCAAAATGCGCAGAGTTATAACGACTAACGCGTGCTTCGAGTACATCTTGACGCTTTTATTGACTTACATCTAGAAGCTTAGCATGCATTCTTTTTAGCATTCGTGTAATTCTTGGGGCAACATTAAACTATTACCATCGGTGTCCCTCAGGGCTCAATTCTTGGTCCTCTTCTATTTTTAATATTCATTAATGACCTTCCAAGCTATGTCATTAATTCTGACTGCGTTTTATATGCGGATGATACCGCTCTTTCATCATTTGATAAGCGTTTGGCTTCCCTTAATAAGACCCTTCAGATTAACGCTTTCAAGTCAAAATTAATTGTATTTAGCTCTACGGCCGTAATTCGAGACGAAAATTGTCCACTGAATATCAAACACTCTCTTATTCATCAACTGATTACTGTGTAGTTCTTGGCATTGGTTATATTGTTGTTTAAAATTCGACCAGAATTTACACGCATTCAAGAAAAGGACTTCATGTGGAATTACTAAAAGCTCGTCGTTTCTTTAACTTACGTACCTTAATCACTGTCTACTATAAATTAATTCATAGCTATCTAAATCATTGCATAAGTGTTGGGCGGCTCACATACCATTCCCGTTTATCTGTTCTTAGACATGTTCAAAATCAAGCTGTCACAATTCTTACATAGAATAACCGGTACTTTCCTACATCACATTTGTATAACGAGCTTAACATACTCAATATTATTATTCTCATTAAATTCAATATTGGTTTAATTGGTTTACGGTAGTTAATGAGCATAATCGATTGCAATTCATATCATAGATGACATTATAAACCGAAATGTTAAAAGCTTTCCACATTAGAATACGTTTTTCCTTCAGAATGTTCGCACCAACTTCGGAACTCATACAGTTGAATTTTCTTCTATCAGAGTTTAAAATTTATTGCCCAATGATATTAAAATATCTCCATCTTTATCACCATTTAATCACAAACTTAATCTGTTTATATCCAACTGCTAGTATCTGCGTTATAAGCGCTTTTTGTTTTTTGTATTTCTTATAAAACATGTTTCTTATAAAAATATGTATTTCTTATAAAATATGTTATGATAATCACCTCATATACCTTAACTCATTGCTGTCGCGGTTACTGCAGCTTTTTTCATTAGCTTATTCATTTTCTTTTAAGAGGTCCAATTTCAGCATATTGCTCTGAGACCTCTTTCGTTATAATCAATCAGTCCATGCATTCATGTATTTCAAGAAAATAAACATCAAACATTAGTGGCAGACCTAAAAACTGTCAGTTTTAGAAAAGTCCTTTTTTAACATTCCTTTCCAAATACAAACAGTAAAACTAAAAACTGAAAAATTAACGCATGAGTTCATCGGCATGCTGAAGACGTTCTGTGCTACGAGCGATACGTGGCTCATCCGTAGCTAGCTACCCTTTGTTCGTACCTCCTGGAAAGAAATCTTGTCTCCATGTCGATCCGCAGCGAACACAAACAGCGAACACGCATATTGACACAAAGCACACTATATTTCTCACTGGCAAACCATGGTGTCTTCTGATGACGGAGAGCTCACCCATTGTTTAGCCAACATGGATTATCAGGAATAACCGGCTGTCATCGATATTCTACATGGTGTACCGCAGTGTGCCACGATATGCGTGCACGTTATGTGTGTGCTCAAAACGTGGTCAGCAAGAAGAAGCGCGTCCAGGGAAGTTTTTTCAACATGCCACACCATCCGCTAGGAAATGAAAACGACAGTGCTTGGCATTTATAGAGCAGCACACGACCCAGTTCATCTTACACTCACTATATATTTCCTGAGGATCCAGAGTTAAACTAATCTCTGTACGTTACGTATGCGCCTGCGAATTCTGCTCACAACGACGGACTTCCAGTGAAGATCCCAATATCAAGACCTGACGCTGCGTGTGGGCTTCGCCCTTTGGCGCTGGAGCTCACACTTTCAGCGTGGAACACGGGAGAGTTTTGCAACCTCCGCCTCAAGGCACTGGACCCTGAATTGCGCCTTCGTATTCCACGTAACTTATCACGTCGCGAAGCAACATTATTATGCCGTTTATGGATCGGTGTTGCTTTTACCAACCACTATGCTTTCCGGATGGGGATGGCCGACAGTCCTGCCTGTGAAAGCTGTGGTTGTGAGGAGACCATCGCTCATCTTGTCTGTGAGGGCCCTGCATTTGCGAGTGCAAGACATACACTGTGTTCTGCCCTGGACCGCCTCGATCCTCGCCCATTAACAGAGCAAAAGATCCTCGGTCCGTGGCCACAGCAGTCGACTGCCCTCAAGGCATACAAGGCACTCATTGCCTACTTGAGAGCGATTGGGCTGAGTGACATATTGTGACTGCGTTGTGCGTGTGTGTGTGTGTTATGCCTTTTTCCCCTTCTCTCTTCCTCCTTTTAGTCCCCTAATTCCTCTTCCCCAGTGCAGGGTAGCCAACCGGAACCCCTTTCTTGTTAACATCCCTGCCTTTCCCTCCTCCTCTCTATCTACCTATCTATCTATCTGTACGTTACGTGTTGACTGTCAGATATTCGTAATCTTCAGTCGACAACAACGTTCGAGACAAATAATCATTCTCTTTGCTCAGAATTTTGCTGTTTTTATCGTTCTTTTAATTATTTCACTTACTTTAGGCTAGTGCTGACTGTCACATATTCTTAATCTTCAGTCGAAAACAACGTTTTAGACAAATAATCATTCTCTTTATTCAGAATTTCGCTCTTTTTATCGTTATTTTATTTATTGTAGTGACTTTAGGCTAGTTTATTGATCGAAAACAAGAAATATAGGGCCTATCAATGAGATTGATGTGGAGGAAATGCGATAACATTTTTCCTTGACTCGCCAATACTTTCCAAATATGAGTCCACTATCTTTCGCTTTGCACGTTATTCCAATTCTGATTCCATTTCGATAACAACACATTCCCATTCTTCTCTCAATCGGTTTATGTTCGTGATCGCTTTTTTATTTATTTTGACTGAGCCGTTGATAGTCATTTTCTTCTTCTCTGAGTAGTTCTTAGTTCTTCCTCGCCCTCTCCTCTCCTACAAGAGCCACTTTTCTCTCTTCACCGGTCACCTGCCAAAACTTTCCGCCACGATTGGCAGGAGGAATCTTCGCACAGGTGCCGAAGCTGCCGTCGACGCCAGACTTTTTACGCTTCCATGGCCCTCCTAATGCTACCACTTAAAAAGGGTGTGGCTTTTGCTTGATCCATCAACCGGACGTCAGTTGGAGGAAGCAAAGGCCAGGTGGTCTCTATTTGGAATTTAAGCAAAGCTAAATCAAGGGCGAGCTCGTTCTTTATCTTGGTTTACTCATTTGTTTAGTAGCGCGCAGCACAGCAATATTTAGAATAGTTTAAGCCTGTATTTTGGAAAAAGCCCCTTTCGCTTGCCGTCATTCACTCTGAGTCTCGCGTAATTATTAGTTAAGTCTTCTTGTTTGGTTCATTCCTAAAATGCGGAGGTTCGTCGTTCGAGGATATTCAGATGCACTTAAGTGTGCAGTGAAGCTCCACCCAGACGCATGACTGCTGTACACTGTTCCTTCGTGACGGATACAGTGTCTGTTAATAATCCTTTTCTTGCCGCGAAAAAAAAAATTAATCGCAAGACGGAATATGAAAGCAGGAATTTAGACGCTTCTGAGTTGTTTTATAGAGTAAAACATTGAAATATTTATTTCGTTTGCAGCAGTGGTGGGCTAGCGAGGTAATGTTCGGTACTACGGGCACTGGCTCTTAGCTTCCAACATCAGTTAAGTTTATTTCTACCAAGAAAGTGTAGGCGAGGATCTGCAAACCTAGGTTCCAACGGTGACGTAGACACGCAGTCAACTGACTTGTCACGAGATAACTATGAGCATGTTGACCTTTAAACCCGAAAAAATTCTCCACTCAACTTTGTGCACTCTAAACAACAAAAAAAGATTTCACAGTTACTCCTTTGTGGCAGCCAAAATTTATCTGTCTCTAACCTGCGGCGTTCGAGGGAGCGGTTGGTCTCATTCCATGACTTCACCATACACGACCGCCGCCTCGAGCGGCAGCTCTGCCCCACTCCAGAGATGCCTAAATAGACCACCACATGGCGCCACATTCAAACCTACTCATTAACTTCCCCTCTCAAATTCTCTCTTTCTTTTCGAGAAAAGTCTGTATGCTTTCACAATCAGTGAAAACGGGCAACAAAATATATGCTAAAATTTGACTAAATACGTAAGTACTCTGAATATGAGTAAACCGCGCTCCATAACATGCATTCAGTGCAACGAATATGTGCATAATCAAAAAAGAAAGCTAACCTCCATAATGAAATACAACTGGACCAGGTATGACAAATCACGATGGTAAGGAGGAATGGTGTCCAGTTGTCAGGATGGTTCACGGCCGCACAGAAATTAAAAGTGGCGAGGAACCAGTAGCGCTGTGCGTAGCAGTGTTGTAAGCGTACGTGACGAAGGATAGCACTCCGTCCCAGTTGGAATGGCCCGCGGCCGCGTACATTGACATCTCACCTAACGTCCGACTAAGATGTTCAGTCAGATCATTCGTCTCCTGGCCGTAGGCCGTAGTGGTGCGATGATTAACGTTGCGCTGCTGCAGAAGGGACGAAACGACGTCAGACAGAAACAGTCGCCCTCGGTCGCTCAGCAGTTAGGGCGGTGCTCCGTGATGAAGTATGAAGTGGTGCAAGAGGAAGGCTGGAACGTCCTGCGACGTAGCAGCAGAGAGGGCGGCGGTGTCGGCATACCGTAACAGGTGGTCTACCGCTACGTCAACCCAGTGGTTTCTGGAAGCAGTGTGGGGAAGCAATGCATACAGTGAAAGGCATCTCGGTCGAAAGGCCTGGATGGACAAGGCAAAGGCTGCACTGGGCTGGTCGAATGGTGGTGACCGTGCTTCCGACGTTGACAGTCGGGCGTGAACAGACGAACTTGCAAACGTAGGGGTACATATCCCGTGAGTAATAGTGGAGGCCAAGGCGGGCATTCGTAATAATATAAATTTTGCACTTTCTCTGGTGGCATATACTGAGCGCGCCTGTAACCTCTCCCGCTCCTTTTCCAATATATTTATTTTCTGTGTATCCCGTTCCTTCTCTTTTCCCTCTTTATTTCCCTCATTCCCTTCCCCAGTGCAGGGTAGCCAACCGGAAGCCTTTCTGGTTGGCATACCTGTCTCCCTCCCCCTCTCCTTACCTATCTATCTATCTTGCAGTCCACATGATATTTTTTCTTGTGTGGATACACAACAATTTTAAAATTGTTTTGTAAAACCATCTTCCTGCTTAGTGCTTTCGTTTATAGTTAAGGTATTTTAAATATTTGAGTCGCTTTTAGACAACATTTCATTTTGTGACATTCGTTTGTTATTTAAACTTAAGCTATTTTAACTGTTTGCGTCGTTGGTGAACGCAGTTTGGTGGTGGTAAATGTTTATTAAACTTTCTAACACTGTAGTGCTTGCATTGTATTGATTGCTGTGCTTTCAAGCCCCTCTTACGATTTTCCCGCGGTTAACAATAAGCCACCTACTACAACTTTGACCTGTTCGTTTATTAGCGTATTTTCAATGACACTGTAGTTTTGTTGGTTCCCAACGAACCTCTGTATTTCGCTATTATCTGTGAATCGCATCTCTTGTGCGTGCAGCATATCGACGTCGTCGTCGCGTTGGTGAAAGTGGTGCCGGGAAGCGCATCTTTTCTTTGAATCTTTCCTCTCACATCTCTTTCTGCACGCGACATTGATTGTGGCTCTGCTAGAGCCAGTCGACAAGCCAGTGTGCATTTTCCTCTCCATTCTTCCTTCGATCGTAATGACAAAAAGTATAACGAGTCTGTAGCCATCTTTTGCCGCATTTTGCAAAGATTATGACGATGTTTCGTGAAACACTAGTAGAATTAATGTAAAACACTGCTCAAGGAAACGTCAATTTGAACAGTGCAGAACACAGGCGATAAAGCTTTGGAAAATTTGCCAGAGGTAAACTGCGGTCTATGTGTCTCTGAAACCAGAAATTTATCATAAACCTACGTCAAAATTATGTAAAGTTAAAGGAACGCTTATTCTCGTCCCCTCAAGCTCCTATAGGGGCTACGCAACGAAAACGTACAGTCTTAGTCAAATGTATGCAGCCCAAGGCGTCCGCTTCTGAGCCCTGCAGGGCTGCTCCTCTTGCATACTGAGGGACCCTTAAATCACGAACGCAAGAGGAACTTAAGTCTTCAACCCTCCCAAACTTAGCACTGTCAAATGTGCTAAAGAGCCCCGCTACTCGTATTGGAAGCAAACTCCTTGCGCTGTATATTTTTGACAAAGACATTACCATGCGAATCCTCAGTATCCGTTGTGTGCGCGCTAGCGGCAAGCAGTAATATGTAGCATTTTTCAAGCGCCGTCATAAATTCAGTCGCGCTTGTGACGAACAGCAGCCAAAATAGAGGTCGGTGATTTGTATGACAGTCGCATGGTAGTTTTTGTCAAGCAGAGCCTCTCGAATCGGCCGTTTCATTTTGCCAGTACAAAAGTGAGCTACTCACGTTCAGCAGCCAGCAATGAAACGAGGAACGGTGCACAGTCGGGGATCGTGTGTTGTTGAAACATGCACTCAAGAATCATTGTGACTGCAGCGATGCTTGGCAATAAAGATGGGGCATACACCAGAAATAGAGAAAACTCATATTGCTCTCACATAACTTCCAAGTCATTTCTCGAACTTCAACCAAAGACTTTCCCCTGACGACCTCAGGAGCCTGCGCACATGCGTTAGATTTTCTCTGCTGCATCTCTTGTCGATAACAATCTGGAGAGGTACGTTGCTCGACTAGACAGTTCGACTGCAGCAGACATCTCTCGCGGAAATGTGCTGTAGGTGTGGCCTGGAGAAATTCAATCGTTATAATAGTAAGGAAAATATGAAAGCATGCCACGACAAGATACAGATTCTACAGCTTTACGAACTGCGGAGCAGCTGACCTAAAGACGAAAGAGACAGGAGCAGATGTAGCATTCCAAGATGGTTGGGAGAAATAGGCTCTAAGGAGGCAATGTTTCGCGTCGACGCAAGACATGCGATATTACTGTTTTACGCTTTAGTCAACCTCGATCTCCTCAAGAATTTCACGAAGAACCAGTTTTGCGCATTGGTCTGGTTTCCGCCTGAGACACTTCATTTGTGTCTGCACTCGCAACCGGAGTTTCAACCATTCCCTTGGATAGGAGAAACACTTAAACATTGATTCGGCGTAGATGAGTGCTTCCAGTATGTGTGTTTGCTTTAGAATATATATATGTACGTTGTCAGTAGTGAGCTTTTACTGGCTGATTTATATTCCCCAAACTGCTGGTCTCTTTTGTACAGGTGGTTGTTTGCCTGCAGGTGCCGGGGGGCCGAGAAGCCGTCCATTAGGGCCTTTTCCTGGCTTAAGGCCGCACCAACAGCCGTCAGTGCACGCATATTCATATCGTTGTCCAGGTAGGCACTAAAAAAAAAAATACGGCAGTTCTTAACGTATGGGAAAACAGTTGAAACGATTGTCGCTAACATATGTTCTATATCGATTGCTTTTGGCTCAGCGAGGCATCGCAAAAACAGAATGAGCGAAACATCTTGTGCATTCCTTCTACTAGCAGTCGTTGTAGAATTGCAGGCAATAGGTCAGGAGGCGGTAGGTGTTTCCAGTGGTCGAATTAGTATTTAATGCATGGTTTTTAAGTGATGGGAGAATAATTTCTGCTCAGCTCTGCCACTGATGACGTTTATGACTTCCTTCGTAAAGGGAACATTTGCATAACTAACGCAACGACAGAAATCGTGATGAATTGCAATTATTCCTTCTTGAGGTGCCCAGTAACAACCGCTTACATTCCGCACTGCAGAACGGAGATGGCATGAAACTATAGGTGGCATACGAATAGACTAAACAAGCTAGAAAAAATGCTAAGAGATATAAAATATCTACTGCTGAGAACAAAAATTAAAGTACAGGGGGCTTCAACTAGATTATCCGCAGTTTTAAAAATAGGCGTTTTGAATTAGAAGAGCGCTTTTTTCAGGATAACATTGTCAGCTGTTAATACATACGAATGCGGCTATGATGTGCTAACTAGTAGGGTGGTTAACTAATATCGAATAAATTTTTACTGTTGACCTCTTTAATTATTAAGAGGCGTGTAGCCCAGCGTAGGTAATATCCATATAAGTTTTCAGAATTTCGAAAACGCGGTTGACCTCGGCGATGTGGCAAAGCAACTTTTGGCTACTTTGACGAGCTACGTGCTCTAGAGAGGTTGCTTTACCTGCAATCTTCTCGCAAGCGCATGTATTTTGGCGCGATGTGGGCAGACTTTGTTGGGTCACAGCGCGGAAGATAATCGCGTTTTGCCAATTCTAAAATCTGGTACTGATTTTATTTACGGTGTGCTTACTGACTCACTTACGATGAGTCAATAATTAAGGAGCCTTACAGTAAAGTTTATTCAATATTAGTTAATCACCCTACCAGTTAGCACATCTTAGCCGCATTCTTAGCAGTAACACCGCTGACAATGATATGCCGAAAAAAAGCGGTCTCCAAACTCTAATTGCCTGTATTTAAATTGTGAGCATCCTTAAGTGAAACATTCTTTTTAGCTTTACAAAAAAAAAGAACAGCCCTCAAAGCTAACGAAAAGGCTTCCCCTGTGAGATTTCTTGAAATTAGCGTACCCCTGTTGACGTAATATGGACATAAAAAACGCGCCGAGCATCCACTGGATCAAAGCTACATTTGCCGCAACAAGCTTTAAACGCTTTAAAAGTAACACTCGCCGTAGCAATTGCTCCAAAGATGAAAGGTTCGTCAGTAACACATCAAGCATGTTGAAAGGTTATGGGAATGTATGGTAAATTATCAAGTATACGAGTGTGACAATTATAGAGAGAATTCTGATTGCATAAATTAAAGGAATTGAAGCGCGTATGCGCCCTTCTGCGTTTAGCAGGAACATAGAACGACAACGGAAAGAGCCTTTTACATTTTTAAGAGCCGATTTGTGCATTTAAATTGTTTTTTTCTACAAAGATATTGTAAGACCGTATGCATTTAAAATGCTTTTTTTCCCACAAAGATATTGTGAAGGCCGAAGGTGTGAACAAGGACCAGGACGAAGTGTTGAACGTGTTCTGGCGCTGGGCCGCTTGGCTCTTTGTTGCTCGGCTCTTCGGCTCCCTCTCCATGTTGTACATACCTTCATTCTCTTTTGCTAAATTCATTTCTTCTGCTCACGATATAATACTCTGCCTGTTAGCACATGGGGCCGGAAGCACAGGTGAATCTGGTGCGCTGCTTTTGGGGACATTGTACGACAGCGGGTAGAAAACTTAACAAATAGCTGAAAAATTGTCCATAATTTTTTTGTTAGCAAACGGCGGCGCTCAGAAGTTTCGAAATTCAGGCGCAGATAATCCTAAAGGTGAAATATATATATATATATATATATATATATATATATATATATATATATATATATATATATATATATATATATATATATATATATATATATATATATATATATATATATATATAGCTTAAAGTAAGCAGCTGAGAAAGGCGTCGTGATTATGAATTCGCAGTTATTAAATTGCTATGTATGTTAGCCCACGATCAACTGGAATGGCATATGCGCGCCGTTGATATTTTTCGTAGTAATTACAGGCTTCTGGGCCGTGATACTCACTTGTATGCCCAATTTCTTCTGGAGTACACGTTTACCAATAGGGATAAGGAACCTTATAACCTTCACCCTTGTTGCGTAGATAGCGCAATTCGGCGAGAGCTAGAGGAACGGTACCTCTATATTGTGGAATTTAGGTTATTTTGATCTTTTCTCAAAATCTTTTTTTTTCACGGTACGGTCTTGGTGTACAGCATAGGACGGGGCGATGGCGGTACTGAGCCGCGAGCTATGCAGCATGGCGCAAACTTTAAATGCGAAAGCATTTCTTCGCTCATGGGTGGCGTCGCCGGAAGCTGTGGACTGGCGTTGTGGACGGAAGTTGTGGCTAGAGCATGTCCGCGCGAACTGAATAAAAATAATGAAGTCTAGTGAATGCACCGATGTCTCAGAAACGTATCTTCCAGATGTGTAACTGAGGCGTATATAAGCAATTATGAGCATCTAAATTACAGATGTATGTTTCCGGTAAAGTTCTGTGGTAGAATCGACATTTGAGCTAGTTGGTATAACGTCATGGAAAAATATATATAGAGCGCATTCAGGACAGCGGTCTTCCGTGTCCGTGGTCCTGAAGGCGCTTTATATACGTTTTCCACGATTTCTTCCGTGCTTGTATTGCAGTCGCAGAGCCATCGTGCGGTGCCCACTGAAACTCCCCTCGCAATGTACAGCGCTGGTCCAGCAGATGGCGAGCGCGTAGGCGCATAGGCGAGATGACAGAGACGAGATGGCGGACGCGAATGAGGGAGGAAGGACGCGTATTAAGAGAAATGCTTTCACAATACCGCACCTAAGCATTCTTACGTGCACCCTTGGAATTTTTGACCTGAAAACATGGGGAGAAGTTTCTGTGGATGCTATTAATACGGTAGAATTCAGGTTCTCGTCTCACAAAATAATTTCCGGCTTCTTTGTCGCGAAATTGTTTGGCTTCTCGAGAGCAGTCACATGACCATATCACTTCATCACATCCTCCCGACCGTAGCAGGTGGCAACCTGCCCACCAAATTGAGAGCAGACTGCCCAGCTTAGCAAATGGCATTTAAATTAATTATTGGTCGAGAAAGTCGATGTGGCCTTGCGATTTCATCACAACCTGGCCTCCATGGCATGTGCCAACCTGCCCACCGGGTTGTGAGCTATACTTGCCTCTCATGCACGTGGCTGTGAAATTAACTTAAATAAATTCAATGCTCAGCGCCATGGCGCTGAGCATGACCCTTATAGGAGGTCGGGAAGAGCACCTTGGACAGCACGACGGCCACCGGTGGATATCGTTGAAAAAGCCCCCTGCCGAGATTCATGGCGCATTGTTTAACCGCTGCACCACTGACGCAATATCGGTATGAGGACTCCCAGCGATATCTGAATGCGACTGAAAGGGTCGTTATGTCAGCAACACCACGTGAAAGCCAGTGGACCAACGATATGGCACCATCAAATTTGAATGTCTGAGAACCCCGAAAATTTCAGTCGACGTACCTCTGCAGCCTAAAAGCTGCCGCTTTTCCTTTTTTAAGAATGTTGTTAAGAAGACACCCCAATATTTAGCTAGCTCGTTTGCCGGCACAATCTCTAGTATATGCTTACCTTCGAGCTAGGTATACCATCCAGGAGTTTCGATGCACCCACATTCGTGGCAGGCTGATAAGGGTTCTCAGCTTCTCAGCCGGATGACGGGAATTCTATCCAGGGCACCGCAGCGATGTTTCGATACAACCGAATTGATTTCAGCAACAATTCATGTGTGCTTTGCGACGTCGGTGCCCGTTCGAGTATTCCGGGTAGTCGAAATGATACGGGACGCCTCCACTACGCCTCTTTCAGAGCGTTAGAATTAGTGCGATTTGCCGAAGGAGGAAAGATCCGCTGTCTCTGTGTCGGGAAAATCGTCCCTGCGGCAGCATCCTCCAGTTTACACGCGCAGGTGTACCCACCGGCAAAAATGGATTCCCCATCGACGAGCGTCCGCCCACCAGAAGTTCTGCTTCACCACCTTCCACTTCCATCCAAAATCAATGGGCTTTATCTATCGCCACCAACCCTCAGTCTCCCTAAGGGGGTTCCTACCCTTCGTACACATCCACGCTCAGGACGCCTCCCCTCCCTCCCGTTTCCCTGCCGGCGCTTGCCCCGCCTTCAACCAATATAACCAACTGTCGCGGAACAGAACGCTGCCGAGGGTGGGCGACGCGTCCCTTGATGCATTTTCTCACGTTCCATAATTCTCTCCCTGCGTATGGCAAAGGATCGACTGTACTTCCTAGGGAGGTTTTTTGGGGTTTGGTTTCAATTCAAACTGCTGTGAGTATGTGGCGCGGGGTGCGAGATTTTATATGACAATTTTTAGAGCTGCCCTAAACTACTGAATGTATAAGCCCCGTTTTGATTCATTTCAAGAACTGCTATCGCAGGAGTTCCGGAATCAAAACCACGGTTGCGAAGTCAAGGGACCAGCAAGGGAGCGTACACCACCCCTCGGCACGACCACGGCGCCCTCCGGTCGTCGGACTGTCTCAGTGTCCGGTGGAGAACTTGTGTTTTCGTTTGCCTATGTCTTTTGTTAGTATACTGTTTGATCTCTGTCTACTGTAACCTCTTTCAAGTTCAACTCTCTGCATGGAGGCGATCAATTAAGGGCGCTGTATTGTAGCGATAGCTACATTACGGTAGCATTTCGAGCCTTCAGCGTGGCGGTGCCACCACCCTGCGGCTGCGCTGCCACGCTGTCACGTGGTTGGTCACGTGGTACGGAGCAGCTGCTGGCGGCGCGGCGCCGTGGCTGATCACCTGGTTCGTCACGTGGTTGTTCACGTGACAAAGTTGCACTCAGCCAGCTGTAGCTATCGCGTCACTCCAGGTTTAACCAGAGCTAAACCACCGCCAATTTTTTTTTTCTGCGATGCCAACAGTGTCCTATGAACATTTGACTTCAATCCATTCTCTGTCCTGCAACGCGCGAAAGTGTACGATCAAATGGCCACCATGTTTTGATGCTTGGTAGATAGGTTCCGGCAAAGCTTTCCATTTTTAATCCAGGAGATCATTCATACTGGGGCAACTGCCCTCCCCCTCCCCTCCCCCCCCCCCCCCCCCCCCCGCAAGTCTGGGGATCCTGATAAAAATACTACATTTAGGTATATGACAATATCCCGCTAACCTATTCGTGCATACTCTAAATTTACCGATTGTATCGCAAAATATGCTCACCACTTCACACAAATTTTCGACCAGATTAAGCCGAACTCTGGCGCCAAATTCATGCTGTCACTTTCTCCAATCTTCAGCTTAGGTACGTCGTTTATCCAACACGTTAACTTTTAGAAAGCGGTGCATTGTACGTCACACAGACTGCACGTCCTAATAACAAGGACCTGGTTGCTGAGAAAAAAATTAGACTAGCTGATTGTCATTCACTATTCTTGTATATTTCACAAAAATGGCTTTGTGAAACAGATTAAGATGTGCAGTTATTCGCATCTCTCGGCAGCACTGCCATTTTGAGACACAGAGATCTTTTGTGCAGAGCTTAGATAAAAAGAGGCCCTGGTTGATGCCTTGGTGTCTTGAAACCCGAGGCTTATGCTTTGAAGGATTTTTTCCTTGTGAAGGCGTTAGCAGGGTTATAAAAGCGAAAACTTCCCAGCTTCCGGCGTCGGAGAATATGCGAAGCCGCCACCTCTCAACCGTGGCAGGTGGTACTTCACAGGATTTTCCTCTCTTCCACCTGCCGCCGGCTAACTGTCTCCCTTTCTCTCCCTCTTCTACTTATAGGGGAGGAGGCAGACGCCGCATTAAGAATTACTCAGCGAAACTAACAATTACCAATAAGAAAACGAATCAGACAACAGCTGACCTACGAACAATACCTGAAGAACGCTCTTTGCAAAAATGAGGCTTGCGTCAGCTATTCCTGCTGCGCATTGCTCAGGAACCGCAGCAGGGGCTCACAAGTCCCACCTGCGGCTGTATTTCCTACTACTGCCTACCAGCGCAGTGGAGCCTCGCTTAACCTCTCCACCCCCCTGCGGGTAGTGAGTGCTATGAGGAGTCGTATGTCTGATCTATCAATGTGACACGGTTTGCGCAATTTCCACTGCAAGAGTATGCAAACAACGGAAGATGGCAGAAATGAGGAGATGCCATTTTTGGCATAAAATAAGAGTTGGAATACAATGGAAACTGAAGTATTAGTTCTGTCGCACTGCCTCTGCATCAATCCAATTGATCGCGCCTCATTTTTTTCTTACACTACGCCACCTCTTCGAGCCTTCAGCGTGGCCACCTTGGCCACGCATGGTCACGTAGTTAGTCACGTGACCATCCACGCGGTTGGACACGTGGTTGGTCACGTGTTGCGGAGCAGCTGCTTCTGCCGGCGGCGCGGCGCGCCGGCGAAACCGAGCTGCAACGGCTGTGCGCACGCGCCGTGTCAAATGGGACGAATATTAAGAAGGAACGCCCAGCGAAACGCAGCGACGAAAGACTGACTTTGCAATTCGACTGAGCAAGTTCCACTCGGCCAGATGTAGCTGTCGCGTCACTCCAGGTTTAACCAGAGCTAAACCACAGCCATTTTTTTCGCCATCTGCATGTGACCTTAACTCAGTGTAGTTTGCGAAGGCCCTGCAGTGTTTTATTATTAAAGTAAAAATGGAGACTCTGTCTCAAGTATAGAGAATGAGTGCATAATCGATGGTGTCGAAAGCCTTTTTTGACGTCACTGAAAAGTGGTCCAGAAATGCGTCTAAAGAATTTTGATATTCGACTGTGGTAACGAAATCAGTCCAGTCATTTACATGCGAAACGCTACAACGAAAGCTTGCATGGTGTTGAAATATTCTGTAAAGTCCTTAGAAATGAATAGTTATGTGATGTGCACACAAAATCGTCGGGGGATTTTTGAACACGGTGCGCCGACAGTGGTGCGTCGACAGCGGAGCGCTGCGCGTGCCAGCCCAGCGTTGCGCGTGTGCGCGTGCGAATGGTGTGTGCGAGGCGACAGCGACGAACAGCGTGGCGAGCACGAGGAGTGGAGAGCTGACGTTTCAGAAAACCTAGGCAGCTGACCTAGGTGTAAAGGGAGACAGTGCAGCGGAGGTCGTGTCATTCAAGCGTGGAGGTGGCAGCCGTTGAACGTTGGGTCCGTGCTGCCGTGACCTGCCTTGGATCACCGACGCTAGCCTCCTGCGTTCCTTGCCAGCGTGGAGGTGGCAGCCGATGAACTGAGGGTCCGTGCTGCCGAAAGGCACTCTTGGATAGCCTGCTTTAAGCCTCTGGCGTTTCAAGCCGCCGTCGACGGGTCTCAGCTACGCATCTACTGCTACTGCCAAGTTCTTCGGGCTGCTGACGGGAGTCCACCGGCGTCTCCCTGTGTTCCTCTTCGCTCCTACCACCACCTGGCTTCCTTCCGCCGCTTCCTTCGACCCATCGCCAGCGACGCGTCGCACTACATCGACCCGCGTGCGCCCTGTCTGCAAGGCATCCCGGCTTCAGTACATGTTCAGTACGCTCAGTACATGTTGAACTCTTTCCTTTATTTCTGTAGTGTTGTACGCTTGTTGAGTGTGTGTTTTTTCTTGTTGGCGTGTGACGTTCTTATTGGCCTCCTTTCCTTTAAAATATAAATACGGCTTCGTTCTGTTTTGTTTCAGCTCTTTGTTCTCTTGTCTTCTTCGAACATGCTTGTGATAGCGTTCCCCTTCGGAAAGTCTGGGACGCGCTACCAATTCGCGACAATTTCCAATAAAAATCAGTGCGTACGCCCTTCAAAGGCAGAGATAGGTTTTAACATCTTGCATATAGTTGAACCCAATGTTGTTTTTTTTCACTCCTGGCAATTTTGCTTTTCAAGTTAGCGCTAGAATGAAAAGAAACGCTGGCTTTAAACAGGAACGCGCCAGTTGGTGAATCCTCCAGCGCAATTAATACTTCTACAAGCGTGCTTGACAGTAAATATTTTTACAAGCCTCGGACAACGAACTTCGAAAACTGCGTGAGCCCTGGAAGGTCTGCATCTGAAAATAAAAGATTATTCTCATTGTTCATGCTCCTCCACCGCAAAATATTTGCTTGAAATGGCTATGTGTTTCTTTTTCTACTGTGTACAATGTTTTGCTCTACAGAAGGTGCACCAGCTCAAAACATAGGCCGTTAATATTGAGCCAGAATCGAGTTAAGGGCAACCAAGAGGCAATTTGCTTAAACAACTACTCATTTCAATCTAAAACATTGATCGGGAATGTAATTACACGAAGCTGGGGACCCTTAAGCACAACGGCTGTGTGCACGCGCCTTTGAAGGGGCTAGGTGATGCCTTTCTTAAGACTTACAGATGCAGCTGGGCCTGAAGTATCATCATAGAAAACGACAAAAAGCAGGTGAACGGGAAACAAAATCTGCCTATACAGAGCACTAGAAGCGTCGAATCTTCTAGCGTGTCCGCACAACCTCGCGTTTTGTATGACGCGTCTTTTGGTTCTACGCTGAAAAGTTGAGAAGAGCAGGAACCAGGCTCACGCGCTAGATTATTTTAAATGCTGCACTTATATATCACGTGCGTCAGGAAAGCCCGCAAGCAATTTTTACAAACAGGCTTTTTCAGATATAAAGATGCCTTTTCCGGCATAGAAATACCGCTCTTTCCGAACATCACGACAGAGGTGATTCAAGCAAACTCTTAAGCTTGTCAACTGGTTTTTGATAGTCAGGGAGAGTAGGAGGAAATGCGGTAGAAATCTGCAATTTGTGCTAATATTTACTCACAGCTATAAAAAACAAATACTAATATTCTCTGCGCTCTTGGCATCACGCTCATTGAATCTGAAAAGTCCACCTGAATGAAATACGATCACGTTTCAAACCTCAAAATGTCGCATTTTGTAGCGGGCAAAACGGCAGTGCAAGAGTCAAATAAGCAAACTAAGACGTCCTTCCCAAATGAATATGCTGCCAATATAGGCATCACTCCCGAATTGCGACGAGCCTTTCATATACCCGCACCAATTGTCAAAGTAATCGATTTTATTTTGGGCCAAGAAAGATCACTAACCATTTCAAGACGCGATTCTCAGGCCCCTCCCGCCCAAAAGGTAACAAAACCGAACTGAACAAACAGTCGGCTAGTTACATTCACGTAATTTGTTTTTAAAATTAGCTGGTTGCAGAGCGCCGTTGGGACTAGACTATCCCTGAAATTCACTTCTAAATTATGCCATAATGTAACGACGTCGATACATTATGATTTAGTTACAGCAATGAAATTAGCTGCAATGGATGTGTGTAGCAGTAGTAGAGCGATAGCAGTACCGAAGTAGTTTTTTTATAGGCCGCAGGCATAATCCTAGCTATTCACAATAACAACGCCATTAGGTATGCCGCAGCACAAGGCTCTGAACAAAGTCTACTTTAAAGCCATGAGTGGAACTTTTCGCTGTCGTAGAAAATGGTGACGTCGAAACAGTAGCTGCTAACGAAATACAGTTCACTTCGTACAGCACGCCATATGGTATGAAAGACAGTTAATGAGGGGAGTATAAATCGATACAAAGGAAATAAAAACAAAGAAGGGAAACACAAGGATTCAGCTAGAGCTAGTCATGTAGTCAAGTTTTTCGCAATAAACAAAAAAGCACGAGCCGCATCAGGAGGAGAGAGAGAGTCATTATTTCAGCACAGCCAGGCTTCGCGAAAGACCTCTGCTCCAATCGCTGAAGACGCGCGCCACGTCCACACAGGTGCCACATATCACTATTTGAGGCAGATGCATCACAATACGGGCGCCGATCAGTTTTGGGTGGAGTTTGCTCGCACCACTGGCGGCGAGTCGCCTGGGCAAAGCAGTTAATAGCTTTTTTCTCTATTTCACGTGCGTTGTTTGGGAACTAACCATCTACTGCGGGCGGATCAATACACAACGTCTATCGTATTGGCGACTTAGAAGGCCCGGACTTGATCCGGAAATCAAGTTACATTTTTCTGTCTCTCGCAAACAGCGCGTGGTGCACGAGTGATAGGCTCTGAGAGCATACGACCTCACCTAATATCGCAGGAGCAGCATTTCGTCCTGCGCATTGCTAAAACTGTGGGCGCCCATCCAGGCTCGGCGAGCAGGGATGTAGGACACGGTTCTTGTGTCCTACAGAAGAGCTAGACGGAACTTCAAGAGGCAGCGATGACCAAGCCAGTGAGTCAGAAAAAGACTGAAGATCTTGAAGTTAGCGGTCTGATCTCACTGTGCCAAAGATCGCCGCAATCGAGTGCACCTGTCATGAGCTCATTGAAACGAGAGGTCTTCGGCGGCCCTGTACGCGGGACCTTCGATGTAGTACCGCGGTAAACCGCAAACCCTGAACTTTGGAATGGAGTTGAGGGGCCGTTTATGCTGTGTGGTGTGGATGCTTTGATTTCTGCAAAGGGGAAAGGTCGATTGCGTGTTCTAAAGACAGTGTGGTCCTTGAGGCTTGAAGTCATGAAAAGTGTCACTTCCAAAACGAGAGAGAAGTACCGATGCCCGGCGTACACGACCAGAATCTCGCGGCCGAATGTGATGACTGCTTTCTTCTGCGTGCTTTAACTTCTAGGCGGAAAAACACCGCGGGCACTAGATATCGTCCTGGACCTGTTTTGTCAATGCACCCAAAGCTGTGCTGAAGCAGTCGGTTGGGAGACTCACAGGAACTTTGGCCACTGCATGTACGCACAGAGCAGCATTTGCGAGGGTGTTCTTGGCGATTTCTAAAGTTCATTTGGCGGCTGATGTCGGACGACAGCAGTGGAGAGTCCCTTTGTGAACTTCAGAAGATCTGTAAGGAACACGCTAATTTGGTGAAGTTGGGCAGGAAGCGCAAAGTTTAGCAGCCTCAGACGCTTTCAGGGCTTGCGCTACATTACGGGACGAGGCAAGTCGCAGATTGCTTCTGTCTTCCTACCCGAACGACGAATTCACAGCACCCTCATACGTTGCCCGAGGAACTCGACCTCACAGATGCTGCAAATTCACTTACTCGCACTTTGATACCGAAGAGTATGTAAATCTAATTACGTGCTTTGAATTCGAAAGCACTGTTTCTTACGATCATTTTGGCTTTTATTGCATAACCAGGCATGGGGTGCCGGCTGATCTCGGTGGCCAGAACTGACAACGCACTCCCTCACCAGAACAGTGTCTGGCCACCATGGTGTAGCGCTTGGCCACAACCTTCCATGAAAAATCAATTAACCCTCGGCCCTCAGTCCCCAGGACTGAGGATACACTTAGCAAAAGCAAGGCAACGGTCAGACCAGTGACGCAGCGGAGGGTGCTAAGAATCTCTGGCTTCGGACAGGCCGCCAATGGAATCTGAACCTGGCAACGTTTAACGCTAGAACCTTCTCTAGTGAGGGTAGCCTAGCAGTGCTGTTCGAGGAACTAGACGCATTAAATGGGATGTCATAGGCCTTAGTGAAGTTAGGAAGACACCTGAGGCGTATACAGCGCTAAAGCACAGGCACATACTGCGCCATCGCGGATTAGCGGACAGACGAGAAGTAGTTGTGGGATTCCTCATTATTCAGGATATAGCTGGCAACGTAGAGGAGTTCTGTAGTATTAACGACAGGGTGGCGGCTGTCGTAATAGGCTCAACTGGAGGTACAAGCTGAAGGTGGTGCAGGCCTATGCGGTGCAGGTGGCGCAGAAGGTGATGCAGGCCTATGAACAAAGTAAAATCACAGTGCACTAAACTGATGCGCGACTTCAATGCGAAGCTGGGCAAGAAGCAGGCTGGCGACCAGGCGGTAGGCGACTATGGGATAGGCTCTAGGAATAGCAAGGGATAATTATTAGTAGAGTTCGCATACAGGAATAATTTACGGATCATGAATACCTTCTGCCACAAACGAGAGAACAGGAAGTGGACCTGAAAGAGCCCCAGCGGTGAGATTAAAAATGAAATCGACTTCTTACTATGCGCTCAACCCGGCATCGTTCAGAATGTGAACGTCCTCGGAAAGGTGCGCTGTAGCGACCACGGAATGGTAAGGTCTCGAATTAGCTTAGGCTTCAAGAGGGAACGGAAGAAGCTATTGAAAAGGAATTCCATTCACGAGTTAGCGGTAAGAGGGAAAATAGAGGAATTCAGCATATCGCTGCAGGACAGATATTCCGCTTTAACTGAGGAAGGCGATCTTAATGTTCATACAGTGAGCGATAATCTGACAGATATCATTACGGAGTGCGCAGTAGAAGTAGGCAGTAGGACCGTTCAACAGGATACCGGCAAGCTATCTCAGGAAACGCCAAAGCATAAGGGCGTCTAACCTTACGGAAAATAGAACTAGCAGAACTATCGAAGTTAATAAATAGGCGCAATGTCGCCGACACAAGGAAGTTTAATATGTAGAGAATCGAGCGTTCTCTAAATACCAGAGGAAGTGTAAACGCGGTGAAGAGGAATCTAGGCATAGGTAACGATCAGATATGTGCGTTAAGAGACAAGGAGGGCAATGTCAAATAGCACTATGAATAAGATAGTTAAAGACCCCGAAGAGTTCTACACAAATCTATACAGTAGCCAATGTAATCAGGACGTTATTGAGGGAGACAGTAGCGCACAGCAATGCGTCATCCCGCCA
Source organism: Amblyomma americanum (assembly GCA_030143305.2). Classification (NCBI taxonomy): domain Eukaryota; kingdom Metazoa; phylum Arthropoda; class Arachnida; order Ixodida; family Ixodidae; genus Amblyomma; species Amblyomma americanum. Next base: position 44,897 of record JARKHS020007085.1, on the reverse strand, counting down.
GTAATGAAAGACGAAGTAAAAAAGCCTTAAGAGCAATGCAAAAGGGAAAAGCAGCTGGTGAGGATCAGGTAACAGCAGATCTATTGAACGACGAAGAGCGAATTGTGCTAGAAAAACTAGTTACCCTGTATACGCAATGCCTTCTGACCTCGACCGTACCAGAAGCTTGAAAGAACGCAAACAATCTCTTGATTCATAAAAAAGAGATGCCAAGGAAATGAAAAATTACAGACCGGTCAGCTTACTGTACGTTGCCTACAAGGAATTTACTAAGGTAATCGCTTATAGAGTCAAGGAATCGAACCTTAGAGTTTAATAATCAATTTATCAGGCAGAATTTCATAAAAGATATTCCAGAATAGATCATATTCACACTATCAATGCGCAGAATATAGCCAACCTCTATATATAGCCTTCATTGATTACGACAAAGAATTCTACTCAGTGGAAACCTCAGCAGTCATATAGGCATTGCGCAATCAGGGTGTAGAAGAGCCTTTTGTGAAAATATTGGAAGATATATATATAGCAATTCCACAGCTACCATAGCCCCCATAAAGTCAGCAATAAATTCCAAAAAAGAAAGGCGTCGGGCAGGGAGGCACACTCTCGCCAATACTATTCACCGCCTGTTTACAGGAGGTACTCCGAGGCCTGAATTGGGAACAGTTTGGGATAAGAGTTAATAGAAAGTACCTAAACAATCTGCGATTCGCTGGTAACATTTCCTTACTGAGTCACTCAGGAGATGAATTGCAAAGCATGATCAATGAGTTAGACAGGCAGACCAGAACGGTGGGTCTAAAAATTAACATGCATAACACCAAAGTAAAGTTCAACAGTCTAGCAAGGGAGCATCAGTTCAGAAATGGTAGACAGGTGCTTGAAGTGGTAAAGGAATATGTGTACTTAGGACAGGTATTGATCCGGATCATGAGAGGGAAATAACTAGAAGGATAAGAATTGAGTGGAGCGCATATGGCAGTTTCGCTCAGATTATGAATAGCAGCTTACCAATATCTCTCAAGAGAAAAGTCTACAACAGCTGTGTCTTACCGGTACTCACCTACGGGGCCGAAGCGTGGAGGCTAATGAAAAGGGTTCAGCTTAAGTTAAGTACAAAACAGCGAGCCATGGAAAGGAGAATGATAGGCGTAACGTTAAGATACCGGAAGCCGGCACAATGGGTGAGGAAACAAATGCGGGTTAATGACATCCTCGTCGAAATCAAGAGGAGGAAGTGGGCTTGGGCAGGGCATGTAATGCAAAGCAAGATAACTGCAGGTCCTTGAGGGTAACGAAGTGGATTCCAAGAAAAGGCAAGCGTAGCCGGGGGAGGCGGAATGTTAGGTGGGCGGATGAGATCAAGAAGTTCACAGGCATAGGGTGGGCGCAGCTGGCAAAGAACAGGGTTAATTGGAGAGACCTGGGAGAGGCCTTTGTTCTGCAGTAGATGTAGTCAGGCTGATGATGATGATGATGGTTTTTATTTTGAATTTTTTGCTTTTAGATTCTAATGACACGCCTACTCATTTGCATCAACGCATATACTAGGTTCACTTATGTTCGCCAATAAGCAGCGTAGTTTTTTGCCTTATGGGTTGCATGCTCTCACCGCAATCTGAAAGTCCTGTATTGAATTTCCCGCACCTTGTGAAGAAATTTTATTTTTCTTTGCCAGGTCGTCGGGTTTTGGAACGCTGCTTTTTTCTGGATAACGTGTTTCTTTGTCGATAAGTAATAATACTTTGACATTAACAGTATCGCACCCATAACTTGCCGTTTAAAAAAAATCTGCCCATGTGTGATCACAGACACGTGTAGCGTACACCGGATGCCATCTTTAGTCCCGAAATTACGATATTGAAAAGGTGTAATTTTCTCACTCGGTTATCAGCATGGAAACACGTCGCACTATTTAATCAGCTACCAATCTCATTAATGTATCGGTTCTTTAACAGACACAGTTTAAGCGGTCTAATTATTTATTTCCCCTCCAATAGGGAACCAAAGCTCGCCCAAAACGACTACGAAGATTTCATTTCTTGGACTCCCTCCGGACGCGTCCATTTTATTTCCAGCAGTAACCCTTAGTCCGCGCTCCACATTGTGGCAAGATGCGTCTTCTGACGGGCTAAGTGGGGCATTTCGTTCGTTTTCAAACTGCAAAAAAACAAGGAGAGAGTACGCAAGACACACACAGCGCCGAGTGCTTACGTGGGTCCTTACTCTGTCCTCGTGATCGCACAACATGAAAATAAACGAAGAGTAGCGTTGCACTACAGCGACGCCCAAACGCCGCCCATCATTCTCCTAATGAGTACGCGCAGTCGTGGTCAGAATAAATTCGCCCACGCTTCGCCGTTTAGCGGCATCCCTTAAATTGCGTAAAACAAATTAAACATTTGCTGCCTTTATGTCCGAACGCACAAGCGCAGTTCATGCACAGTAACAGAAAACCACTATTTTCTCTAAGCAACGAGCGAGAGTAGTTCCTGCGCCGAAGTGTGATTCTTGAATACTGTCATGCTCTTTAAACTCATGGCTAGGTAGAGAGGTTATTAAAACGCCGTCAGGCGACACAACGACCTCGGATCACGCGGACTGCTGTTTATGTAAGGGCAGGAAAAATAATATTCACAATATTCAGTGGTAAAAGTGCCTGCTGTAATCAAACTCGAGGAAGATGCGTGGCATAACATGTAAAACCTCGATCCCAGAGGAGACGCCGTACGCCCCGTAGTTGTTGACGAACAGCTGGGCTGCAAGTGGCGCCGAGCAAAAAGGAAACAAGGAAAGTAGGCGCCTGTTGCCTTTCTGCTGGACGACGGCTGGAAGAGCCAATCATCACTATGAAGAGCGCCCATTAGAAAGGCGGGTGTGAAGTAAGCGCCAACGCCGATGCTACGGCGGCAAAGTTCAATGAATGGTACCTCTTTACAGACCAAAGGCTTCAGAATGTATCGAGGACTTTGGCTGACAGCACAAGCCGCCTCGCTGCCTTTCTGAGTCCGGTAGGAGACGTTTTGCTGTGCTTTCACCGTTTGTGGGGCGGCGAGATGAGTTTCGCTGCGTTGGTTAGCACGGCGCCAGGCTTTATTAAATGCGCGACTAGCGGCAAGAACTCCCGTTGTAGTGTCACCTGGCACAACAGCACCCCCACCGCCAGACAGGAAAACAATACGAGCTTCTCCTACATGTCTTGGATGCCGGTAGCGCTAAATCACTAAATCAATACAGGTGGTCTTCTGGTGCGGGGTGGACAGGTGGCTGTAGGCTCCTTGTATTCGCACCCTTTCGTCAAGATATGAAGTCCGCATCCGCGGTCTAAACACATGTCTCGGCCAGCTTTGCTCCATTGAGACCACCACCCTTGCTTCTCGGTACCAGACATTGTCGAAGCTCTACGTCTTGAGAGAAAACGACCTACAACGAGCAACACAGAACACAACCATGCTCTCTATTCACACGAAACGCAATACTTAGAGATCTTTCCTGGCTATATTTAAGGCCCCTTATAGTTCCCTTTTAGACACGAGGCACGTATAAAGTGCTAGGTTTAAAAAATGTGGACATAAACAATTTGGGATGGTATATCACACGTACGGTAAAAATTATATTATCAAAATTTGGTTCCTTTGAAATCACTTCAACCTAGAATACTGAACTGAGGCTAGAAAATTAGCATGTATTATCTCTCGCCTGTGCGTAATGTTTTTTCATAAAGTGCTATTTACGTAAGAAATGCCAAAAAGTAATACTCCCTCAGACCATACAACCAAGGCCAAAACAACACACAGGCAGCTCAGTATTGACATCAGCACAGGAACTTGGAACGGGCTTGGAAAACTCTCTTTATAGTCCGGTAGAAGATATCTTCACTACACTTAAATCCATGATATTTATAATTGATCAGCGAACGTTCGCTAGTGTAATGGTATTTTTCGGTGTTTTTTTTATGTGGCACGGCCGAAAGCTTGGCAAAAATGGTGGAACCGAGGTTTTTCATTAGCAGGTGCCACCAGATAATAAGCTTGCAGAACATTTTGAATCCATGGTGGCAGCGCTTCATTATCCTCTGAAAACGCTGCTCGATGGAAGCTATATGATTTCGTGGTGCGGTTTTGAGTAGATGATATGTGCGTACGAATTAAATTTCTCAGCTCATTAACTCGCTTAAAATGCAGATGCAAATCTTCGCAATGCATACACTAATCATCGAATTACCATAAGGGGTGCTCAGCGTTTTCGCACTCGTTTCTAATTACAGCGCTATCGAAACCCGCATCTGTTTTTTTGTTACCTTCGTGGTGACGGTATTATTTGAATTTAGATATCGGCAGCTATAATGCTTTGAGTGTTGGAATAGTTCAACTTTAAACGTATTTTTATGAAATTTCAACTGCAAATGCGGGTTGGGCGACCGCACAATTCATTACCAACTCATTCCTGTATGTCATCGGAACTTCGGCAAGTCAAATGGCAGATTCTCTGCTACGTTGAGGGGCTCGCCGTGGGAGTTTTACTCGAAGGAATAAAAGCTTCGTTTTGAGGGACGTTAGGCCCGTGCCCAAATTGCAGCGCTTCTCGCGTTCAGAACCACCTACTGATAATTGATACCCTCCCAGGAAAAGATCCGCCCGTTTCGAATGAAGCTCATAGCTATTATGATGGAATCCAGAGGATAATATTGTCGTTGCTGTTCTGAATCGGGGGGCCACAACAAATGCTTTGTATTGTCTAGTCCTCCTATAGTCCGCCTACAGCAAACGTCCGAATCTGGCGAACAATGCACTGTTTTATTCAGCCCACAATGCTCCCTAGAAAACCGTAAACTCTTCTTCCGCACAGCAATCCGAAAAGGCTACAACGCACGCCTCAGAATGAAAGTCGGTTACACATTGCGGGCCAAACCATACCTATAGCCCCAGAAATCCGATCTGCCGGCCTCCATTTCCAATACACGGGCACATACCTGAAAACAGTCAAAAGACTAAAGAAGGCCGCACTCCAGACGCTGCGACTCCTATGACGCATTTGGGGTCGACACCACAATAATAAGAGCAGAACACCGTCCGCCTGTCTCAGGCCTCCGGCCTCAACCGCTTAGCACGCGTCGCCTCATGCCTGACGCTTAATTAAGGCAGCTGAGAGAGAGAGCAAATGAAGGCTCTCATACGCAAAACCCACAAACAAGCCCTCGACCTCCCAGTTCACACCTCAATAGAAAAAAAAATTCAGAGAATGTTTACAGCATTCGATTAAGTGCGAAAGCACGGGCTTTCTTTTTTTTAAATTATGTTTTTTTTCTGACTTTATGTATATGAATGACTGAACTGAGGCACATACATTAGAAGTGATTCAATTTTCTATCATTTTTTAGCGGACACGAAAAAGGCGATTTGGCTCGGGTCACAACCACAGGATTAGTGCCACATTGAAGACGGCGATGAGCGGGCAGTGCCGCGGTACGAAGCACCCGCACTAGGCACATCCTCAGCGCATACACGCAAGAGATGATTCTGCTATGCTCGGAACGTTCAGATTAGTTCTTTTGTACTAAACCTTCTGCCACTGGGAGTCCTCAGTCATCTGGATGAGGTACAGTCGTGCCTCGTTAATATGACCCCCGTTGATATGGGCGACTCGAATTATGGGCAATTTTTCTGGGGACCGAACCTTTTCAAAGTATTTCCGCCTTGTTAATATAGAAACTCGCTGTCCAGACAATGGACAGGAGGGAAGTGCACAGTGCCCAATATGCCCCATATATTTTTGTCTCGGTAATATGGACAGAGCGGTCACCTACAAATTGTACGTGCGACCATGCACGCAGAGTACAGGACATCGTAGCAGTTTAGCGGTACCTGTGTTGGTGTAAGCACAATAATATTGGCTCATATAGCATGCGTTTGTAGTTTGATTTGTTTCATTGGATCCAAAAAACAGTGGTATCGAAAAAAAAGCAAAGCATTCACTCTTGTGCCTCAGTGCTCCAGGTGCACTCTTTCATTTTCTCTACGTACTGCATGACTTGGGCCGCATCCTATTTTCTGCTTCGACGGCGAGCGCTACGCGGCCATGACGGGCTCGTTTTCCTGCTCTTGAGCGGGTCGTAACACTTTTGTAGCGACAGTGTTTCTAATCATGCATTAATCTGCCACTGCAACTCAGACACGGAGCAATGGGCAGCCGCAAGGCCAACCTACCAGAGTGGGCTGGCGCAAGCCTACATGTATACGCCGACGCAGGTGGCTGAATGCAGGGAATCATAAGTGCAGTCATGGATAAAAGCATACGTGATTCGGACACGGGAATAAAACGCAGTTTCTCCGTTCCCTCGCTACTCAGTCAACTGGTATTCGTTCCAGCAGATGGAGCACGCATGTTTCCTCATGATGAAGTGCTAATGGCATCACCAATTATAGGAGGCAGGTAGCGCTGGCTTCTTAGGACATCACGCTTACGGTTGGCATTCTCTTCGAAATATCGGAGCGTGAGCAGTTCTTTAAACCATGAGGGCATGGGAGTATAGAATGGAAATTTTGCAGTAGCGTGAACGGCAACTAATGATGATAAGGTGCCCATCAGAGTGTTCTCGCAGACACCTGTAATTAGGCTTTACTCTCCTACTCGAATCTGGAGCTCTAAGTTAATTGAATTAGAGGAGTAGGAGTGTGTGGTTCAAAGATTTTGATGTGCGCTGTTTAATGGAAGGTAGAGGTAGATGTAGATGAGTGTAGGCGCTTGAGTTGGGGGTAAGCAGAGGCCCGTTAATTGGAGATAAGTTTTTTACAGGTACATTCCCAGACGTTCGTATACAGGAGGCTATCCTAAAGTGGCGTCTTCTAGGCCCAAAGGACACAAAAAATGTGGAAGTTTCACTCAGGCAGGCAGCATAATTGGCGACGCAGTAAAGCTATATTTTTCATTTTTTACTTTATTTTCACTCAGTAAGCTTACTCTAAACATCTGACTTTGTCCGTGTACCTGGGTGGGGTGCGAGAAACTTATCGCAGAATGATGCACTCTATGGCGAAAGAGAGTGAGAGCGAGAGATTGCACATGCGAAAACATCTTCTTGGCGTGGATGTGAGCGTATGAGTATCAAGCGTATCAAGACTACGGTACAAAAGTTGCTGGCTGCCGGAGTACATGTTGTGCCTGTAATGTTTCCCGTGTAACATAAAAGACATCAGAGCTCTCCCGATAGAGCAGACATTGCGAATCAGTCGCATCGCCCTTGAAAATCGCGGACGAGTCGGACACTTGAGCCGTGGCAGGCGCGGAGGCTTTGGTGCCTGAGGCTTCAGCTGTATTACATTCCCGCGAGGTGTTCGCGTTTCCTTAGGAAGCCATTTAACGCTTTTGGTGAGCCAGTTGCCACAATGAGCCATTCTTCACAATTAATAAATCATCCTTACAGTGATCTCACAACTCTCCAACTTTCTCCCCAGAGTTCAGTATGATTCTATGTCAAAGCTAGTGTTCAAGACCTTAAAGCGCGATCATCACTGAAACTTCCAGTCTCTCTTGGGCCATCTCAGTTCTAGAGCGCTTTGCCTTCATCATGGTAGCACTTTTCCGAAAGAAGTGGAGTCATTTGGCTGAATTGTCATTTTGCTTGGACAATATGAGTAAATCGGAACTTTACGGGGAAAAACCATTTCACAGTTACAGATCATAACATTTTGCTAGTATTGGTACCGGTACGTGCAGTTTAACCTCTTGACGCGGTACGTTGGCTTTGGGAGCCACCGCATGGGGGGGAGGGGGGAGGGGGGGGGGGCTTCGTTCATTTTTACCGCTTGTTTTCGTATTTGTCCAGCATCGGAATACAGTCGCCGCGGCAGGAATCAGCAGCGGAACAGCTAAACCAATGAGTCATCGCGCAAGGTTCACCATATTTATTTTTCATCGGTTCTGCAGTCCAATAAGAAATACAATGCCTAGGAGTTTATCCGTAGAACTCAGTGCAATAGGATGTTGTACAATGCGAGATTTTCCTTTTATTTATTTCTTCAAGGAGCTCAATAGAACGCCACAGAAAAATTTCACATACAAATGCAGAAGTAATGTCGAAAAAGAAATGTGTCATGCAGAAGTAATGTCGACCTTTAATGAGGTGAAAGCTAGCCAAAAGATCCTCGAGTAACGTGTGTCTGATATTGCTGTGAGACTGGTTGCGGTTGAGACCAGGGTAGACACTCTTGAAGGGATCCATGATGCTGCAGAACTTAGTCGCGTAGTCACTGATGCTGTTAAAAGGCGAGACTACTACGACCCAAACTCGTCTCAATGAGTATGAGGATAGGTCACGCCGAGAAAATTTAATTTTCTATGGAATTGAAGATGAAGCAAATGAGACCTGGGCCCAAACCGAGCAAAAAGTACGATCCCTTTTAATCGATTCCCTCTCGCTGCAACTAAAAGATGAGGCCATCTCTCGCGCGCAGGTTGGGGTCTTTCGTTATAGCTAAAACCCGGTCGATAATGGCTAAATTTCTTTACCCCAAGACCAAAGACCGCATCTTATCGCAAAAAGATAAGTTTAAAAAAACCGCGTTAGTGTGCAAGAAGATTTCTGTAAGGCGACCAGATAATCGCGGGAAAAGCTGCTAGAATTCGGTAAAAGTACTGGAACATTCTATCATTTGCGCTACAGTAAACTACATGTGAATAAGAAATGCTACGTTTATTGTCCACAAACTGATCGTGTGTGCGAAATTGAGCCCGTCGTGACAACATCTACACATGCCAATGAAGCAGGAGGCTCTTCAAACTCGTCCGTTCTCGGTGATTAGGGATCAGCTGCCGTTGACGCAAAGTGTACGCGTGATCTCAGATTCTTTTTCACAAATATTCGAAGCCTCATGAATAAACGCGACGCCCTATCCGCCCATATAGACGCGTGCGGTGCCGATGTGATTATTTTCACTGAAAATAGATAATTCTGAGCTGCTTGATTGTGAACGACATTACACTGTTTATAGACATGATCGCTCTGAGCGTTCGGGTGCCATGGCAGAATTTTGATCGTTGTTTCAGATTACTTGTTTTCTTATGACGTTCTCATAGCGCCGGAGCTAGAATTTTTTTGCACATGTATTAAGATAAATCATAAGGAAACCGTATTTCGTGCCTGTTACCAACCGCCCCAATCAGCGAGCAGTTTTAGTGATTGCCTCCATTACTGTCTTAACAAAACTGTAGTCAGGTTTCCAAAAGCACCAATTTCTCTCTTGGCCGATTTTAATTTCCCTGCTATATCATGGACGGAAGACCACCGTGCTGTTTCTTCTTCTTCAGAATCGTTAGCCTTCCTTGACATATGTTCAACCCTTAACCTCTGTCAACTTGTGAAAGAGCCAACTCGCATTACAGCATCCACTGCCAACATTCTGTACCTTGTTCTAACAATCTTCCCTGATTCCGTTTCATCTCTTACACTTCTGCCTGGACTAAGCGACCATTAAATTATCAACTTCACTCTGCCGTCACCTACAGCCCGCCCAGTCAAACATTACAAGGTAATTCGTGATTACAAGAATGAAAACTATTTTGCAATTAACACCGAACTGGAAAAATTTACTGACATTTTTTTCCCCAGATTTTTGGATCGTTGACTGCATGATAACTGGTCTCTTTTCAAAGACAAACTCGAAGCCCTCACTGATAAGTACATCCCACTTCGTAGAATAACGTGCACTAAACGTTAAACACGGTTCACTGTTTATTTGAGGCGACTGCTAAACAAAAGAAAACGCGTCTTTCGTCGCTGCACGGCACTACTGAGAGATGGAATGCTTATCTTACTGTGGCATCGCAATACAAAAATGCCCTTTTCAGCGCGAAACGCGACTCCTTTCAATATAAATTGCCTAGAATGCAGATTACTAACCCACACAAGTTCTGGACTATCCTTAACGTGAAACCAAAAAAAGATATGATACTGAAAGGTAACCAAGGTGACCTGGTCCCACTGAACGAATTTGCACATTATTAAATCTTACATTTTATCTATGTTTCGTAACAGCTACACCCGTTACTCTTCCCGACATGCCTACATTTGACTCCCAAATGATGGATGCCATCACCATTGACTGGGAGGGAATTTACAAACTTATTAATAATGCTAAAATGTCATTTTCTGCAGGTGCTGATGGTATCATAACAAGGTGTTGAAACACACTATTACTTATTCTTCACTTATGTTGTCCGAAATTTTTACTCAATCATTGCAGGCCGGCACGCTCCCTGACGACTGAAAGGTGGGCAATGTGGTTCCAGTAAACAAGTCTGGTGATGTTCACAGCCCTATGAACTACAGACCAATATCATTAACTTTTATTCCATGCAAATTACTTGAACATGTAATCTATTCTGCCCTCATGAGTCACCTTGAGCCCAATTCTTTTTTTACAGACCACCAACATGGTTTTCGAAGACATCATTCATGTGAAACACAGTTAATCGCTTTAACTAATGACCTTTTTGCAGCTTTGGATCGTTCTTCGATTATTAATTGCATATTCATTGACTTTACTAAAGTCTTTGATACCGTCTCTCATCCTCTTCTACTTTTCAAACTTAGCAAACTAAACATATATAGTAATGTATTAAAATGAATTTAGTGTTTTTAGCTGGTCGTACTCCGTATGTAACAGTTAATGACCCTAATTCTCATCTTTCTTCAGTAACATCGGGCGTTCCTCAAGGATCTGTTCTAGGGCCTCTCCTTTTCCTAATCTATATTAATGAGCTCCCTGATCTCATAACATCATCTATCAGGTTGTTCGCTGACGACTACGTAATTTACACAGAAATTTCCAACCCATCTGATACCTTAGTTCTTCAATCTGGCATTAATAACATTTCTACTTGGTGCGACACTTGGTTAATGAAGATTAATGCATCTAAATGTAAAGGAATGACAGTAACACGAATACCTTCCAAAACTAACCCGCATCCATATATTCTAAATGGCTCCCCCTTAGCTTTTTTTTCTGCATATAAGTATCTTGGCGTATACGTTACCAATGACCTCTCATGGAAAACGCATATCGAGCACATAACTAACAAAGCTAATCGCATGCTTCGTTTCCTTCGCCGTAACTTTTCACTTGCTCCGGTTAGTTTAAATCTACTTGTGTACAACATGGTCGTCCGATTTAAAATAGAATATACGCATTCCTTATGAGACCCTAACATCAAATCACTGATTGATGCCTTAGAATCTGTTCAGAATCGTTCAGCCCGTTTTATCTTGTCTAGACTACTCTCGTTCGTCTAGCGTCACACTCATGAAGCGAACTCTAGACATTCAAGACTTTTCACTGCGGCGTCATCTTTCTAAACTTTTAACTTTCCACAAAATTTATTACACAAATGAATCGTTGAAACAAAGTCTTTTCACTGCTCCAAGTTATGTATCATCCCGTATTGATCACCGATTCAAAGTGAGAGTTCCAAGCTGCAGATCTAACCAGAACTTTCATTCTTTCCTGCCCAAGACCAGCTCATACTGGAACCACCTGCCCGCCTGCATCGTCTGCATCCCAGAACCAGAAGCATTCAAATCTGCGCTTCTTCATCATTTATGTTAATACCTCTCCTTTTGTATTTGATTTCGATTAATCACCTACCACTCCTATCCGTAACGCCTCAACGGCCCTGATAGTAACGAAATAAAAAAAATACTAAATTTGTGCAATGTGTTGTCTGAAACGTTTTCAAAGCAGCAATTAATATACATTTTATAAGAGGCACCTTTTACATAAGCCATGTGTTTCCGGAGAAATCTGAGCGCAGCGTATATGAAAGAAAGTCTTTGTACAAGCTCAGAATTTTCTCTTATGAGCAAGTAAAAAAAATGGCTGTGGTTTAGCTCTGGTTAAAGCCGGAGTGACGCGATAGCTACAGCTGGCCGAGTGGAACTCATTCAGTCGAGTTGCAAAGTGAGTCTTCGCCGCTGCGTTTCGCTGGGCGTTCCTTCTTCATCTTCGTCCCTGGACGTGGCATCACTCTCTCCCCCCTCTCCATCCTCACCACTCCTCCACCACTCGGTTTCGCCGGCGCGCTCCGCACCACGTGACCAGCCACGGCGCCGCCACGCTGAAGGCTCAAATTGCTAGCGTAATCCAGCGTAATGTAGGCGCGCGGCGCGCACACCAGCTGCGTGCTCTGACGTCACTGCGCGCATGCGCACAACTGACGAGATGGGCGGCGTCTGCTCCGCCGTCGGCGCAGCGGCGAGCGTGCGGCATGCACTCCGGCTGCAGGCTGTGACGTAACTCCGCGCATGCGCACAGCTGGCGGAGCGGTGGTGCCACGGCTCAGCGCGCAGCCACGCTGACCTCGCGAAGCGGCTGGTGTAGTGTAGCTATCGCTACAAAATGTGTCCCAACTTCCTCGCAAACGCGAGCAGATATAAAAAAATGACGTTTGATTGTATGATAGAGCAAAATTCTCCCACAAAAAAATTAATTCTCAGCAGAAGCATCTAAGGCAAACAATGCCACACTGAATAACAGTGTTGTGGTAACTAATAAAAATGTAATGTACTAGACCAGTGTCAGAGAACGCGACACCAGTCAGCAGTCGACGAAGTAGAGGCACTACGAACGCTTCAGAGGATCACACAAGGCCTCCGGCTCAGCATTTCAGCAGGGAAGCTCTCGACTCTACACCGCATCACAATAATAATAACGATATAGACAACAATAAGGGTAATTAATTATGAAATGTTTACGCAAATGGGGAAGCGAAGCCCGACAAAAGTCTGAAGATCACGCTTCAGAGCCGTCTTGCACTGTTCTTTACAGTCTGGGCTCTTCTTATTCTTTTTTATTCGGCAGCCTTGCTTCTAATGGCCCGAAAAATTTACAAGATGCGGGTGTGCGGGAAAAATTTTATTTCGGCACAGCCACCCATGCCAAAACCTGAAAAGTCTCACGTTGTGTAGGGACGTGCATGCTTCATCACCTGGTGACTTTGCCAGGCGGGTGGGTCTCGAGGCAGAGTTGCAATAATTTATTTTCTCAGAACAAGCACCTCATAAACTATGCCACCGCTAGTACATCGGTCGCATAAGCGGCGACGCAAAAACAGCAATTTCCTTCTGTGGTGACCCACACAACTGCAACGCCAGACCCGAATTCTAAAAGCCGCTCATCGGCGCCCCAGAATCTATGGTGAACTGTTCTGCCAAATGCACAGCTTTATTCATCACGTGCTTGTATGCGTAGACAAATGAAATATTTTCTGCTACACCTATTACCTTAAGCTCGCTATACTAGACAAAATTTAGAGGCACCTAAACTTTTGAATTCATATGGACTGTTGTTATATGTCGAGAATGGACAATAGCATCCATCGCAAGAACCCGTCGTTCAGGAAGGATGCAATGGGCATGGATGGAATATGTGTCAATTTAGAACCAAAATGTGCGGCATTCATAGTATTACCAGAGCTCCCATTGTAGGCAGTCTAGGTCAGATTCTATTTTTCTGTAAAAAAGAAGGTAAAAAGAGTGTGGACACAGTTAAACGCTATCGTGAGGCAAATTTAAAGCACTGCCATTTGTTCTTGAGGGTTCCTACAGGACACTATGAATGTTAAGACATTATGCAAGTTTTTTTTGTACGGAAAAGTGCCTCAATCTAGATGATGTCAAACGACAGTAGACGCCAAAAGAGGTGTTAATACAGTAGACGCTTCAAAGTGCAGCCGAATCGGAAGACTTTCGCGAATGTCTCATGCTCTACACTACGTACTTAACGGAATGTGCATGTGGCCCTCGGCATAGTGAAAATAGTTGTGATTTCTTCACTAAGTTTTTTTAATTATTACGTGATTTTTCAAGAAAAACCGTCGTCCAGTCCTAGGCTTGTGAATTTCAAGTCGAAAAGGGCGCTACATGCCCGCTAAGGATTTCGGAAACTGTCCTGCAGAACTATTAGGTGAAGTATACGTGGCATGACACCTGTACCGTTAAGAGCATTCAGCCCACTAGATAGGCAGCACACCCACCCTGCCACCCTGTCAGGTGGCAGATAAATTAATGGTTGATCGCGAGAGGTTGGTCACCCAATTAACGCTGCGGCCTATTCAACCACCCTCTGCCAGCGAATCGAAAGGCCAAAGATCAAAGTCAAAGGTCAAGTGCTGCGACACCATATATGGAAGAGCATATTGCCAACACTTGACCTGTGGCTTACTTGAAGGCCAACCGGCAACGCACGGCGAAATCGGCTTTGCCTAGCGTAGTGAAACATGGTTTCAAAACCACTCGGTCAAAGCAAATCGTAAATTAACAAGCAAGTTAACAGCATTCACTATATCTTGAAAGTTTAAACCCTCCCGTTGTGACACGAAGCGACCATCCGCAGGAGGCGAGGCACAATCTCTGCATGTTATAGTACACAATGTAAACTTCAACCGGGGGTGATAACCACCTTCAAGCACGAAACAAACCAGTTATGGTTGTTGTTATTTGCAACACAAGCACTAGGAACTTGTAAAAATAATAATAATTTTTTTTTGGGGGGGGGGGGGCGCAGTATCATGGCGCAGTATCTGTCTCCTATTTCGCTGGGCACCTGAACCGCGCCGCAAGGCAAGGGATAAAGGATTGAATGAAAGCAGAAAGGAAGATAGCGGTGCCGTAGTGGAGGGCTCCGGAATAATTTCGACCACCTGGGGATCTTTAACGTGCACTCACGTCGCAAAGCAAACGGGCGCCTTAGCGTTTTTTCTCCATAAAAACGCAGCCGCCGCGGTCTTATGGAGGAAAAACGCTAAGGCGCCCGTGTGTTGTGCGATGTCAGTTTAAGTGCGATGTCAGTATTTTAAAATATAAAGTTTAAAATTTTGATCATTTTATAGCGTGTCCAGACTTTATCAGGGGGATTATTCAACAGAACACACCTAGTACGTTTAGTAGAATCCCGAATAATATGACGAATGATCTGAAATAGCTTGTTTTTAAAAATACCCATGAACCGACGCAGTGCGCAACAGGTTCAGTGATGGTTACATTAATGGTAAGTGTGTCTATTGCTAACTATTTCATTAGGAGCATACAAATTCTTCTACGAGTATTTTTGCGCACCATGAACATCCAGATTAGCCCGCGTACGTTCAAATTTTAACAGAATGGCCGGCGGGTATTTGTCATCTACTTGGTGGTATAACATACTTAAACGTATGTATCCTTTCTGGCTACCACCATGGACATGGGCGGCAGGCTTTGTCTTGTTTGTAAGACTGCTTGTACCGTTTTCTTGCTGTCGCAGTATGCCGGCCCATAGACGCTATAGTCGACCACGACAGACTCCCCATCGAACTCTCTCTAACCGGCTGGCGGCATTCAAAAAGTAGAGCAAAAAAACATAAAGCGCCCAAATTCAACAATGAAATTTTCGGGTATACTGCGTGATGGAATAAAATATGCACGAGCGAAAGTAAAGATTTCAAGGCGCGGAACGAGGCTACTACGTCCTCATATCAATGTGTAAGAGCAAAGAACTGATGCTGACTCTGCCCAAAGACGCGGGTAGATAGAACGTCCGCAGTGAAATTGTTGGAAGGCGGATACAGTTACATTATTCAGTGCAAACGTGGAAACCCTACGCTGCGCATGTGTAACGTAGCTGCAGTCAGCAGTGGCCGTACTATACTCGCAGCATAAAGAAAATGTCCTTCATAAATACGTTTGCTTTCACATAGAATTCATGCGGCGATTACAATAATGTCTCAAGCATTAGGAATCACTTTTTGGGTGGTAGTGTGGAAAGCACCTTTGGAACCAAGAAAGAACCCGCAAAAGCTGCATTCCGGTAAGGAGATCGAGGACATGGTCTACATGTGAGCGGGCGTGCAGAATGCCTGCCAGTTTACCTTTAATATAAAAGCATATTTCAATTTAAATGTTACTAGATTCACCCCGGCGGGAGAAACTATTTGCAACTGCCCTCGTGATATTTCAACACGGGTTTCTTTTCTTAAAGCCAATTTTACTTAAAAAGTTAGCTCTGAAATGTAACGAAACATTTATTGTCGAAGCGAACGCGCGAAATTTTGCGTTCTCCAGCACATCTCGGATATGTATACGCCCGTGGTAGGAAGGAAATATAATTACCATCCTCGGACAAAGGAGCGGGCGTATATTCGGATTCCAGGAAGCCGGTCTGCATCTGAAATTGAGAGACGGTACTCAAAATTCCGCAAGCACTAAAAGGTCGTATGTAGTCGCTTATGCTTATTTTTGTTTCATGTGCATGCCTTTTGCGGTGGCTGACCTACGGGCTGATGAAAACGGGTGCATTCCTCGATTGGCTGCGTTTCTGTCTGTGTCTGATGACCGCGGAGACTGCGCAATCGAGACAAGGTCGTCTCACAGCCTATCGCCTCCTGCAGCCCCACATGTACGGCTGTGCACTGCAGTTTCCTCATTGCGGCCGTTTTATGTGGGCGAGCGAAACTGCCGCAGCCTTGTACTGCCACAGCCGAGTACTGTGCGATGTCAGTACACGTTAAAGGAGCCCCAAGTGGTCGAAATTTGCGGATCCCTTCAGTACGGCGTCCCTCATGGCCTGAGTTGCTTTGGGACGTTAAACACCCATAAACCGCCTTGTACATATGACGTCATATGGAATGTTCTAGAACAATTTGAAAACCTGCATGTCATCCTCCTTCTCAGACAACGAGATTCAGGGCTCTGTTTCTTTGCTTTACTCTAATTGGTTGTAGGCGTGACGTCACCAGACTATAGGATGACCTCAAACCCCTATGACTTCTCACGGTATCACTCATTAGCCCCATAAAAATCTCTAATTGATTATCTTCATTAATTACATCTGATGATTAACCTGATTGTTTAGCATAATTATTTAGTGTGATTAATTTGTATTGTTATTTAGAACCGTTATTCGGGATCGCTAATTAATGACTAGTGTTAATGACCAGTTACTAATTATTCTGACTCGGCATTGTTTAATCACTGACTTTATATACTTCACCACACCACTCTAGCTTGCACATTTTGCGGACCCATTTTGCGAACATTTCCGACGGTAATTCATTCGCATTAAAAATTACATTTTAAGGACAGAGCACAAGCCAATAAATCATTGAAATTGGGCTCACAAAGCATCTAAGCTGATAATAAATGTACCATGGAAGGATAAAATTCAGCAAAGAAACCATGTAAAAGCCTCGCGCTTTTTAATATATCTTCATCTCACCTCCCAGACGCACACCTCATCTTGTGGAAACTGTGCACCTCTTGTAAGCAATTTCAGTGTTTCCAGATGTTTTGGAGCTATATTTTCTCAAAATATGTGCAAAATTATCCCCGCCCTCCTTTCAAGTTATACTTATTATCGCAAGTGTACATTGACCATAAAATAATGAAACCTAGTACTCACTCAGAAGCTACAACCAGAGCCAGAAGAATACACACGCAAGTCCGTACCAACTTCATTTCAACAGCTTCGTGTCATGTTGTATGTCATGTTGTATGTGCCATTTTTTGGTTAGCTGCGCGCTGCGCAAATAATATCGCTACTTTTGGGTGTCAGCACACAGGCACGCAGATGACTCAGACATGAAGGAATGTGTATACTGCTGGCTGAATAAAAGGTATTCTAGAAAGATATCTAGAAAGGGACAAACATATGTAGTACATGCATTGATTTTTTTACAATATTGATGATTTCCAGCTGTTTTCTTTTTGTTTTGCTATCTCCCTAAAGGTATTGCTATGTATCTGGAGCTCTTTTGTGTGCCATAATGTGTCTTCAGTGTATTCCTGCCTTTTTCTTTCATTAGAATAGAAACCCGTCGTAACCTTTTCAAGAACCTTTTGTTTGTTTTTTGGGTACACTATAATACGTAAATGACACGCCTATGAAACATAAAATAGTTCGCTACAACTCGAGCAGGCCGAAAGCGGGCAATATCGACAATTTTGGCAGCACCATGAGAGCTGAAAGGCCAGGCTAGACCAACATTCAGAAACGCACAGCACGGAGCATTTACAGAATAGCAAAAAAAGATGAGATTCTACTACAAAAGAACCGTTCACTTTCATCCGAACGGTTTCCGATAAAAGCGCCCCAAATAAGCGAGAGGTGCGGGAAAAGATTTCTCTTCTAAAGTTACGCAGGGCACACTTAAAGCAAGGTTTTCTGCTGCTCTCTAGAATTAAATTCGACTCAAGCATAATTTTCTTTGCCCTGTGTGCAATCACAAGCGCCGCAGTGTCTTAGTAGCAATCTCCTTCTGCGGCTAATCACGAAGCCGCAATTCTAATCTGGCCACGATCGTCCTAGCACGATGTGGGCGCGGCACAATCGAAAGCAATATGCCAGAAAACTCGGTTGCAAGTCTCAAAGATGGTCATAAAATTTGAATCATTGCTGTCTGTGGGCCGGTACACAACTCTGACTGCTTCCCATGCTTGAATTTAAATCTTAGAATCCGAAAATCACTACACGTGCGGAAATGTCAGGACTTCTCTCTAGTCACGTTCAGAATCTACACATACAGCAATACCAGCCCTGCGTTTACCAGGACGATTAATGAAAAAATGCCTATATCTGTCCAAGTGACGAATGTTGGAATTTTCATAGCAAGAGGTTTCAGTAAACAAAATTACTTTAAACTTGAAACAAAAATCTTATAGAAAGCAAGTAATGCAATCACCCTTGTTACATGCAGAATTTGTGTTGGTGCGTAAGAGTTTTGTATGGATTGCTGAAATTGCATGTTTGGTGCAAACGCAAACTTTTGACAAATTGGTTTTCAGGAAAGGAAATCACGTAATAATTCTCACATATATCCGTGGACATACCCAAACCGCGCCGTAAGGAAAGAGATAAAGGTGGGACTGAGGGAAGACAGGAAGAGGTGCCGTAGTGGAGGGCTCCGGAATAATCTCTACCACCTGGGGATCTTTAACGTGCACTGACATCGCACAGCACATGGGCGCCTATTCGTTTCGCCTCCATCGAAACACCGCCGCCGCGGTCGGAGGCGAAACGAAAAGGCGCCCGTCTGCTGTTCTATGTCAGTGCACGTTAAAGATCCCCAGGTGATTTTTAACGTGCACTGACATCGCACTACTTTCAAATTTAAAGGCATTTGTAAAAAATATATGACAATGAGGAACACCCTGCAGAAGAAGAAAACAGATGTGCTGTTCGTCATGGTTCCCCGTTTGTCATTTGCTGGAGAGGTGGTGTTTATAAAATCCCTCTTTCATGCGAAAATTCCTATGTGGAGCAAACTGCATGGACGTTGTCTCAAAGAAAGGCTTCTAGGGCACGGAAGAAAATATCTCTACCTGTAAGCTCCAGAAACTTGGCCAATCATTACTTAAAACACGAGTGTGACCCTTCGTTCGAAAAGACCGTAATTTTGGCACGGGCAAACGAGACGCAAAAACGTGAGGTCACTGAAGCCTTTCGAATGGTATCAGGAACTGAAGGTGGTCACGTAAGTTCTCTGTCGGTTGCCTCACCCGGAGCGAAAGAGAGATGTTGAGGAGGGATAAAAAAAACTAGCAGAGGTTTAGCGCTTGTTGAACCTAGTGATGCGAGGGAAGGCTCTGTTAAGCATGGTTACGCACGGTTTGGCGCTGGAGTCGGTCCGACGCGCGCCTCATCCTTGGCGAGACTGAGCGACTGAGTGCCAGGGAAGCAGCCGTTTTACTCCCCGCTAGTCACGTGGTACAGCAGCGGTGAGGCTCATAGCGAGCGCAGATTCGGCGTCTCGCAACGCCCTCTAGAGAATTTGAGCCTCGCCACAGTGAGTCACGTGGTATGATGTCACTTGCCACACCACCGCTCCGCCAGCTCAAGGTCAAACGCGCACCAAACTTGACCTTCGGAGTTGTGGTGCGAAGAGTAGCGCTTTCGCACTAATAAGACTCACCCACGCGCGTGTATTATAGTTTGGACGGGTGGGACTTCAGCAGGGTTTGTTGCTGGGCTAGCTGGTTTCATTCAGCAATCAAGAAATCCGCAGCGCATGGGACGTGGTCGTTTGCGGAATTCCATCCGAGCTTCCTAAATCTGTGTGCGGATTTTCGGCTCTTTTAAAACAGAAGATTTAATGGCCTAGCGGCGCCGATTTCGCCATGGGCTGCAGTTTGACCCTGAGCATCCTTGCTGCGCCGCTTCCATAGCAACGCATCAAGTGACTTCGCCGCGCCGCCTAGCCGTCGCTGTGCCGGGACTCCACAGCCGCGGAGCGGCTGCGAGTTTTACCTTGGACGATTAACAACTGACGCCACACTCCAGTTGTAGCCTACACAGTGCTGTGCGCGTGTTTTTATTGCTCCATCTGAACTAGTCACACGCACAACCTGGACACATTTGTTATTGTGTAAACAGTTTGTGTATATTACCTTTCCCCCTATCCTTTCTTCCTGTCCCTTTACCTCTCTCATTTAATTTCTCCATTCGGCCTGCTATCCTTTATTTCCGCTGCCCCAGCTCAGGTGCTTCAGTATCGATGGCAGATGCTGGGGTTAGCAAAAACCTTTTTCTTCCTTTTTATTATTCTTTTAATAAAACCACTCACTACTGCTGTATGGTCACGTGATCTAGCCGAGCAGACGCGGCTTGGCGTCTGTAACGTTGAGTGCGTTCCGAACACTGGGTAGGCAGCGCGCCCACCCTACCACCCTGGCAGTTAATGGTTGATTGCGAGAGGTTGGTCACCCAGTGAACGCTGCGGCCAATTGCTGCATGCAGTGCCGCGTGTCTGCCACAACGTTGTCAGCGCTAATGCATACGGCCCACATCTCTCACCACCGCCACGTACCTCAAAGAGCGAATGAGGCGTCCACTGACCGCGGCGGCCTCGTTTCGATGGGGGCGATGTCGGAGCACGTTAAAGATCCCCAGGTGGCCGAAATAGAGTTCTAGCATAGCGCGATCCGCTACCGCGGGGCACCGCTGGGTACACGCTGATTGGTCCTGACGCGGCTGGCGCTCACGCAGCTGACGGGCACGTGGCGCCATCTGGCGCCCTCAAGGCGATCTGCAGTGGCGCCGCGCGGTAGTGGATCACGGCAGCGGATCGCGCTATGCTATATATATTGTTCCGGAGCCCTGCGCTACGACACCTCTTTCTTCCTTTCTTCTTTCACTCCTTCCTTTATCCATTCCCTTACGGCGCGGTTCAGGTGTCCGCCGAGATGTGAGACGGATACTGTGCCATTTCCTTTCCCCAAAAACCTTTTTTTTCACTGACCCAGGGAGCCAGTTAAGCGGCTTTCCTTTCCTCAAAATCATGGGTGCCTAAAACGTTGTCAAGGACAACGAACACAATGAACACCGACTCGTTTCGCTTTGTATATCCTAAATTAGCTGAGCTAATCTACACTTTTTGGCGGCCATTTTTTTCCTTTTTCTTACCGTCAATGCCACGTGTTCTTGTTTTCTTTTTCCATCGCGATGGAATAAAACCTCAGTGGGTAGATTGCGCATTGCACTTAACCGTTCTTGTCTGTCTTCGTTTGTCAGCGTCAATTCAATCTGAGCAGCAACGCAGCTCTTGTGATAATAGCCAAATCCTACATACTTCTTTAAACACTGTTCTCGGTTATCTTCTGCGGAAGGCTTCGGATAAGGCGGAAAAAAGGGCGGTTGTTCTTCGATCGTCACCCACACTAGTCTGAAAGGTAACGTGACACGCGTAATGCGCGAAGCATGCGAATGGCTTATATACGGTCGCGTAGCGAACTACAAACCAAGTGATAGTCATAATAACGGAAAGACATATTGTTATCAGTGCTGAAGGCATACCTCAGAATAACTAATTCGATATCACGATGACATTCATTTTCTCGCTTTCCACCCTTTAGCATTCAGTTATCTGCATCAAAGGAAGATACTCCGCCAGTATAAAGGGCGACACCCCACAGCCACATTCATTCGACCCGTGTTTCGCCGAGATTCGTTCCGCACGCACCTCTGCTATGGCCATCGCTACGGATTCCAAGAAGCACCTGCTGAAGGGCTTCGGAGACCACCTCGATGGGCGGTTCACACAGTTTCTCCACGAGCTGCCCTCCGGTGTTCCCGCCTGTTCTCTGTGCTCGGTTGTGCCGTCAGAGCACTACACACTCAGCTGCAAGCACGTCTACTGCAGCCCCTGCTTCCTCGAGACTGTGAGAAAGAACGCCACAAACCTTTGGTGCCCGCTCGACGGAAAGAACTTCCGTCCGCGGAAGGCGCCCTCACCGACCTCCACCGACGTTGGCCTACTGTCCAGACTGCCAGTGCACTGCTGGAATAAGGACAACGGATGCACGTTCTCTGGCGAAGTAGAACACATGCAGGCCCACTACCGAGACTGCACCTTCTACAAGGTGTGCTGCGGTCTCTGTTCCTGCACGTACATACGGTCGGACCTCGCCCATCACGTGAAAACGGCTCACGCGAAGAGCACGAAGGCCAGGGCCTCGAACAAGCTGAAGAAACACGAAGTGGCTACCGTGTGTTCGGGCAAGACCAGCGTCTCAGACGAACAGGGAGTCGTGGCCGGCGAGTTCGCCGAGCCGATGGAAGAGTTGGGCGCAAAGCAACCCGCGCCTCAAGCCACGCTCGTGTCGGACGGACACCTGCAGGAGATCGTTCGGGCCGTCGCATCCAGGACCGCCTCAGAAGCTGCCGAAGACGTTGCGCAGTGGAACGAAGCCCTGTTCCTAGGTATACTCGGTGGAATAAAGCAAATCAACGAGCGGCTGGACAACCTCGCAGAGGCAACGCACATCACCTGCCCAAGGGAACCGCCAGCCGTTATCTCCCTGGGACCACCTCAGGTGCGCCCGTTGAAGCAGGAGCTCCAGACGGAATACGCCTGGACGGTAACCCACTATAGTAAGCTTCGAGTTGGCATCCACTACGTCGAGAGCCTGCCGTTCAAGATTGCGCCAGGTCGCAAGGCACAGCTCACCCTTTGCACTGACGGAATCACGCTATTGGAACTGAGCGTGTCGGTGAAGATCTACCGTGGCGACGACGATTCCAGGAGACAGCTGCCCTGGCCATTTCTGAGGACGTGTCGGTTCACTCTCTTCGACAAGTCTGGAAAAGCTGCTGATGTGACGAGCTTATTCTCCTCAGATGACCTCTTCAGTCGCGCTGTCACAACCGTCGACACCCTCGTTTCGGGCTGGCTGATCATCAGCAAGATGGGAAGAGATATATTTGAGCGTGACTACGTCAAGGACGACTCGTTCACAATTGCTTTCTCGACGGAAACCAGGCCAGAATGAACAGTGTTTAATTATTTTAGCATTTTACTTTACTTTTATTCAGAGTGCTTTCATTTCTATCATTCGAGCTTTTTCGTTTCGGTTCTGCCGGGCGCAGAATTTTAGCTTGACGACTGAGGGAATAAAAACATTGGGAAAATTGGATTGTGTCATCTTTCTGGCTCTGTCCTCCAGCATACATGCAGCGTTCAGAGCACGGCACTCTGCTTTGACTGCATCGGTACCATAGTGTCCTAACAGAAGCAGAATTAACACACAACCCACCTCGGCTTCCGAGTGCCTGTTTCCTTTTATTTGCCTTCCCCTTCGGCTTTTCCCGTAAATCTCTAGCATGTAGTAGGATGACCAGGTTAGTGCACAAAAACAAACAAAAAATGACAGTCGTTTAACTGGGTTGCACCAATAGTCGAGCGATAACTTTTTTCAGCTTTTTTTCTGATGTTGCTGGTCGTTATATCTTGAATTGACTTGTTTGCGGCTGCTTTATGTACTCAGATTGAGGACTCAGTTGCAAGTTTTACCATTTATCTCGGATCAAATTTGGAGGTCACCATCGTATTGGTCATAGTCAAATTAGCCTGGATGTCGATTTTGGTCCAAATCCGAGGACAAATTTAGGGGATGGGGGTGGGTAAAATTTAGACATCACCATCGCGTTCGAAATCTCTGCTACTGCATTTGGCAGCGCTGATGCTGTTGCAATTCTCAACAATCAGCTGGTGTTTAACCATATTTCTTTTTTACAAATACTGCAAGCCATTTCGGCCCGAGCAGGAGTGGGACGATACACAAGACTAAGCTGCCAGCTTGGTACATCAGACTTTGTACCCAGAAGCATACAAAAATAAACTTACACAACTATCACTTGCACAATCACTTACAAACACTTACACAACAATCAGTACACAACTAAAACTTACCTGAGATAATCTTCAAGCTGCTTTGCAAAATGATTTGAATCAGTTACTGCAGCCGGTAAGCAGTTCCAGTCTACAATAGTTTTTGTTAAAAAAAATGTGTTTAAATGCTTCCGTCCACGCAAAAATTGAGACTAGGGAGTTATTGTGTGTGTCTGGTTCTTTGAGCTGTAGATTTTTTTATACAATTACGTGAGTCTATGTTTAGCTTATCTAAGTAATTTGTGCAAAAAATTTAACCTGTTAAGTTTTCTACGAACTGCTAACAAACGGACACCGTGTTGCTCCATCAGAAGTAAGGGAGAATCTAGCCGTTGATATTTACGGAATATTTATTTATTTAATTAATTATTTATTTATTTATTTATTTATTTATTTATTTATTTATACAAATACCTCACAGGTTCCACACATGGAACATTGTGTGAGGGGAGGGGTTACAATATTTAGCAGACAAAAGATGGTACAAAGTGGAAAGAACAAAAAATAAACAATATTAAATACATTGGACTGCAAACAATGATTACACCGTACATGAAAAAAAAACGTAATATATTGACACAGAGGAATAACAGCAAACAAATAGTGGCACTGCATGGATTTGACAACGCATACGAAAACAATTTATGTACAATATCATGGATGCATGAAGGTGGTCAATTCGTTTTTGAAGATTAATGGGTCACGTATGGTAGCAATGCAATCCGGAAGGCCATTCCAACACTTGATAGCACGTGGCAAAGCAGAAGAATTAAACGCGAGTGTTCGGCCGAATAGACGTTGGAAGCTAAGATTATTATGTAGGCGACGTGAAGTGCGCATTGGGCGTGTAAGTGGCAGTGTGGACGCGTGACGACTGTATATTAGTTTCTGTAGTAAGCAAAGAAGTGCGATATCCCTACGTGTCTGTAAACTTGTTAGCGATAAAGATAACTTGATGCTTGTTACGCTGGAATGACGGTTGTAGTCGTGAGAAATAAAACGCGCTGCACGGTTCTGAATTGCTTCGAGTGAATGAATTAAATAAGCCTGATGTGGTGACCAGATGGCTGATGCATATTCGAGTTGGGGACGTACAAATGTTAAGTATGCTAGCTTGCGGGTAGAAACAGGTGCGCTATGAAGATTTCTTATCAGGTAGCCAAGCGTGCGCGATGCTTTAGCAGTTATGCATTGAATATGTTCCGCCCAAGAAAGATTTGAAGTCAGATAAACGCCAAGGTATTTATAGGAAGACGTGCGGGATAGTGTGACACTGTTAAGGGAATAAGTGAATAGCGAGTTTGAATGCTTCCGGCTAACTGTCATGATTTTACATTGGTCAGTATTAAGTGTCATTTGCCATGATGTGCACCAGTTAGTTACACATTCAAGGTCCTGCTGAAGAATTGCATGGTCAGTGGTTGAGCGGATTTGGCGATAAATTATGCAGTCATCGGCGAACAGTCGGACCGATGATGTAAGGATGCGATGGCAGGTCATTTATGAAAATTGAAAATAATAAGGCACCGAGAACACTTCCCTGAGGGACGCCAGAAGGGACGTCACTAAGGGGTGATGAAAAGTTGTTTGTTACCGTGAACTGCTTACGAAAAGATATGAAGTTCCGGATCCAGGAGACAGTTTGTGAGTCTAAATTAAGCGACGATATTTTAGCTATAAGGCGACAATGGGCAACACGGTCAAACGCTCTGAAAAAGTCAATGAATATGCAGTCAGTCTGGTAGTTTTCATCCATGTTCTTGAATAAATCACTGGTAAGTTCAATTAGTTGTGTATCACAGGAAAACCCTTTTCTGAATCCGTGCTGGCGTGGGAAAAAGAAATCATTGTTCTCGAGATGGCGCACGACGTTAGATGCAACGATGTGTTCAAGTAACTTACATGAAATACTCGTTAGTGATATGGGGCGGTAGTTACTAACTGTGTTTTTGTCGCCAGATTTGTAAACAGGGATTATTTTGCCAATCTTCCAGTCATAAGAAATTTCGCCGGTTGCTAAAGATTGCCTGAAAATATGACACAGAATGATACTAGAGGGATGTATGGTGTGTTTGAGAATTTTTGTATTTATTCCGTCTACCCCTGATGAAGTTGATACCTTAAGACTGTTAATTAGAGACGCTACGCCTTCTGCTGTTATATCTATTGTAGTCATGAATGAGTAATTGAGTTCTTGGGGTTAAGGTAGGTTGGAATAGTCTTCGGTAGTGAATACTGATGTGAAGTAGTCATCAAACGTGACTGGACAGTTCTCTTGGGGTATTGGACATTTGTTTTCATCAAGCAATGAAATGGTGTCCGACGTGCGTGACGGGGAAATTGTTTTCCAAAATTTTGCGGGGTTATTTTTTATGAGCGATTGAAGGTCCTGTGATAAAAATTTATGTTTGGCCTTTCGGATGGCATGGCAGTATGATGCTTCACACAGTCTGTGCTCAGCATGCGCAGAATCAGTGCGCAATCGTTTCGCGGCTCTGAAAAGACGTTTTTCTTGTTTTTCAATGCTCGTAAGGAATTGTTATACCAAGGTTTAGATATGTTGACCCGTAATGTTATTCTCGGAATGTGTTTGCGCACCAGTTTCGCTATTTTTTCTTTGAACAAAGTCCAGTTTTCGTTAACAGACCGGGATGAAAAATCACGCACAAAAATTTCGGAGAAATGCTCGAGACAACGATTAATAGCGTCAAAGTCAGCCTTCCTGTAATTTAGAATCTGTTTTGGTTGGGTGCGGCGTGAGTAATAAGGGGCATTAATCGATAACTGAAGAAGCTGATGATCACTGAACCCGTCATTATAAGATATATTACTAACCCTCTCGGGAGCAGATTTCCTTTGTACGCGTTCCAACTGATTGATGTCTTAAATTACCGTCGTGCATTCTGGTTTGGACCTAATAAAAGTATTATACGCTAGCAACCTTGTTTCAATCGGAGCCGTTTGAAGTTTCCGCTCTAAAACAACAATTTTCTTAATGCAGAACTGCAGGCATCTTATATATAACTAGACCACGAAAGTGTGTTTGTAAGTGTAACACCCAGATACTTATAAGACTCAGCCTCATTAACTAAATTGTCCTGAAGCCAATATGGGAAAATGCTCGGCGTCTTTTTTCTAGTTATCCGTAATAGTACAGTTTTCTCCGCGTTAAATTCCATGCCCTATACTTTGAACAAATTGTCAATCGTAAGAAGTGCATTTTCTAATACGGCATGATTGTCAGTGGATAAAATTTCTTTAAAAACAACACAATCATCTGCGAATAAGTTTACGGACACGTCCCAATGCACTACATCAACCAAATCATTAATATAAAATAAAAACAAAAGCGGGCCTACCAGAAGTTACACACAATAAGATGAACATCCCCTAATGTCAACAAACTGTGTCCTACCGCTAAGATATGCCTGCATCTATTGAATTATTTTGTATGGTAGTCCGATTTGTTCTAATCTAAACAGCAATTTTCTGTGCGGCACCTTATCGAAGGCCTTTCGAAAGTCCAAAAACAATGCATCAGTTTTACCGGATACATCAAGTACTCGGGACATTTCGAAAACCGTAGACACGAGCTGGGTGACAGTCGACATGTTTCTCCTAAATCCGTGCTGATGTTTCGTCAAGACATTTTTTCGATCTAAAAATTGATACACGTATTTGGCTACAGCATGCTCTAACAAATTGCAGCAAATACGGTTATTGAATCTAGGCGGTAGCTAGTTACTGAAAGTCGATCACCTTTCTTGCAGATCGGAACTACACGTGCCTTCCTCCAACATTGTGGTATCTCACCCTTTTGAATAGACAAATTGAAAATATGCATTAGAAAGCCGGCAACATGTTCCGCATAGCCTCTCAGGAACTCGTTGTTTATGTCATTAGGTCCGAAAGCCTTTTTAGTATTCAATTTTAACAATCTCGCCAAACCTCCTTCACGTGATATGGCTAGCTCGCACGGAGCACTAAGAGCTGGTACCGGTATCTGACACTCCTCAGGCTGAGAAAAAACGTTTTTAAAATATCTATTACAGTGGTTAGCTATCTATCTCAGTGGCATTCACTATTTCTTCATCTTGGACCTTTATTTTTAGAAATTCTTTTCTCTGACCGAGATAATGCCAAAACTTGCCTAGATCCGATTTTATGAAATCAGTAACCTTTTCATTAAAAAATTTCTGCCGATCTTAATTAATATTTGTTAAGAGCTTTTGTTTAAGGTCCGAATATTAATGCGTGGCAGATTTTCTTTGCTTTCTCGCTTTATTTTACGTTTTGAGTGTATAACACCCCGATTAAGTTTGTAATACAAAACTGAACTGAACGACAAAAAAGTGGTCATGAGACGTCGACTTCACGCAAAATGCCAGAAAACTGTTCGTCTAATAATCAGTTATCGCGACCTCATAAGCTCTGTTGTATTCCCTAGTCGTAATCTGTGGTGTTTCTTTTTTGTGCTTCAAAGGTTCAGCAAGTCTAATATTGATTTTTCACCAGTAGGCTGTTCGACGATTTGATCAAGAGAGAGGGATAACATTATGTCCAGTAGCAGGTCACAAGAAGTCGAAAATCCGTAATTGGGGCTGTTCTCTCAGTTGCTGTTAAGTTGAAGTCCCCTGTTACTGTCACATTTTTTTACCGCGCAACTGCAAAAGCTCATCGTATAAAGTGTTCAGAAAATCATCACTTGCATCAGGAGCACAATAAACTGCACAGAGATATAAAGTCCCTTACACATTTATAGTTTCAATAGCAACGCTTCACATAACTAGAAATATTCTACAATGGACACGTCAATAGCAATCTTCGCAATAATTGCAACGCCACCACCTCGAGAAGTATGGCGACATCGATATAGTCTATAGCCTGGCGGAACAATTTCATCATGATGAATTGCTTCGTGCAACCAACTTTACATTACTACACCCACGTGGGGGTCATGCAAGAACAAAGTGTTTTCTACTTTGTCGGGTTTTTTGCTTCATGCATTGATCCATAGCCGGCAAAGCTGTTTTTGTGACCGCTAGCTGAGTGGCGAAGTACTACTGTCCCTTTGTAGTTCATTACGTGATTCTAACACATCATCCCAGATGTATGTGCAGTGTCGATCCGAAGCTTATCATGCAGAAACAAAACCCTTTTTCCCTCATCTTTAAAGGGACACTGAGAAGAAATTGAAGTTGGCTTGTGTCGACGGAATACCAGCTCCCGATCACAAAAACGCCAATCTTACTGAAAACAAAGCTCTTGTAGGGTAGAAAATAGCAAGAAGCAACATACATGTATCGCCGCCACAGGCCAATCTCGCAAACACAAGCGTGATGACGTCATAGGACAAGAGACGCCAGCTTAGAGGAAATTTCCTTCCTTAATGGATGCGCGAATCTCTGAGGCTGACAAAGGAAGGTTGCACGGTTCAATATTGAAGTAAGTTTTGTTTTAAAACCGACAGTGCACTTTTATCACACAAGGAAGACAGGCAAAAGACAACCTGAATGTTGGAAGCAAAGAAAACCGATGCTTGGCGGCGCCACAAGCGGCCAGGAGAGTTTCGATTTGTTATGGCGCTTCGCGTCTATGAGCTTTGCGTGCCTGTGTGGTTTTGTGTTTGACGCGCCTCGATTTACAAACGCCGAACAGCAGAGGAACTCGAAGTGCCATTTGAAGTGCTAGTTAACCTTTGATGATGATTATGGATTTTTATGGCGCAAGGGCAGCTATGGCCAAAGAGCGCCATGCCACAAGGTATTTTTTTCTTTTTCTCAAGGTGGGGTCAAAGACCCATTTCCCAAGCATTTCACCCTAAATAAGCCGAGCACCGGACCAGGGAAAAGCCTGTACCCATTGTATCACCGGTGGGTGCCCGGCGGCACTGGGGATCGAACCCCGCACCTCCCGCATACGAGGCGGATGCTCAACCACTTGGCCACCGCTGCGGTCTAGTTAACCTTTGAAGGAGCCTGTTAAGGCTGGTCAGATGATCACCACAGTCCATGAAAAAGTATGATGGCACGATGGTCGGTGATCGCACAAGGCAGTTCGCAGTATAAAGAGCACTTGTGTCTTCGTTTCGGGAGCACTACGGCTTAAGTGAGCCGTAGTGCTCCCGAATCGTCTTTTCATCTTTTGACTTTGGCCAGTGGCCAGCAATCTGCACCACCACGATTCCTGACCAGACGGTATGCCGTCAAGGAAGCCGTAGTGCTCCCGAAACGTCTTTTCATCTTTTGACTTTGGCCAGTGACCCGCAATCTGCATCACCATGATTCCTGACCAGACGGTATGCCGTCAAGCCCTCGACTACATCAAGCTATTCCATTTCGTTTCTCGAGACGAGCGGCGGGTTCTTCTTGCCTTTCTTTATCTAGTAAACCAGACAGCTAACGTTCGTTACTTCAACGTTTTCCAGACGGTGGCGGCCTTTTTTCCTTTCAATGTCAGCGACCTGAATTTCTTGACAGGCGGTTTTGAAACGCACAGGCGAAATCCAAGGCAGCCGCGTGTCCACTTTAAAGAACCCCAGGTGGTCCACATTAATCCGGCGCCCTCCACAACGGCTTCCGTCGTAGCCATAGGCTTTCACATTTCTCTTCATAAGGGGGTCAGCAAGTTCGTGGCAGCGCCTTTATTATTTTCTGGATAGCATAGAACAATATCGTAGAAAATTTGCGCCCGCTTTCCCATGTATATTAGTGGGAGGACACTGTACCGCTTGGCCCGCCGCTGCTCACGCCGATGCTCATTGCACTTGCCGCTTCGGAACGTTAAACACCAAATACAATACTTTACCCAAATGCGCAGAGTTAGAGCGACTAACGCGGGCTTCGAGTACATCTTGACGCTTTATGTAGCGAGAGCATTTCGCTGTGGGCCAGTGAGACAATTGAGAGCATGCGCCGTTACCATGCCAACCGGAGAGAAGCAAAGTGTTGCGTGCGCTTCGCCGTCGCCGCGACCGTGCGCCCGCTACACCGTCGGAGCCGCGCGTGACTTCACGCGGATGAGCAGTTGTGCGCATGCGCTGCTACCATGGTAACACGAGAGACCCCACAGGTGCGACGCATGCTTCGTCGCCGCCTCACCGCTCTATCACCCGAACCGCGCGTCGCATGCGCAGCATTGCGTATAAAAGGCGGAGATGTAATGGGCGTCTGTATCACAACGTTTGACATGGATGCCAAGCAAGAGTCCAGCCGCTGCTAAACGGCGGTATAGACAAGAGAAGATTGACTCTACCAATCCTGAGGTATTCGCCTGGCACTTGGCTACTCAGCCAAGAGAGAATGAGCGTAAGAAGGCGAAAAGAGCAGCGGAGACATTCGAACAGAGAGAGGAACGGCTTGCCAAACGGAGATGTCAGACTGCCGAGCGAAATGGACGGCGCATACTCGCCAATATGGAGCCCAATGTCTCTCACTGCTAAACATACAGTGACCACAACGAGCTCAGCCAGGGGAACGTACCTCTCGCTACGTATACCCTGGCATAGCCGGACTAAGCCACTGCGCAATTTTTTATTTACTTACATTTAGAACCTTAGCATGCATTCTTTATTATCGGGAAACGCTTAACTTCAGAAACGGACAAAACGGACAAAGCAACACGAGACACCGAACGCAGCGCTTCCCTATATAGTGGACGCCCAACTAGCCTTTTTTAAAGCACTGCGCATGCATTTTTTAGCATTCGTGTAATTTTTGAAGCAACATTAAAATATTAACATAGGTGTCCCACAAGGTTCAATTCTTGGTCCTCTTCTATTTTGAATATTCATTAATGATAGTGGAAGTTATGTCCCTAATTCGGACTACATTTTACATGCGGATGATATCACTCTCTCATCACCTAATAAGTGGTTGGCTTTCCTAACCAAGACGTGTAATTAACGTTAAGGGCGTAATTAAGGGCGTAATTTGAGACAAAATTGTGCGCTGAATATTAAACAGTCTCTTATCCATCCAACAGATTATTGCGTAGTTCCTGGCATTGCTTTAAACTGTTGTTTAAAATTCTACCGGATTTACAGGCATAGAAGAAAAAGACTTCATTTGGAATTACTAAAAGCTCGTGGTTTCTCTAATTTGCGTACTTTAATCAATCTCTGCTGTAAATAAATACATAGCTATCTAAATCATTGCATAAATTTTGGGGGGCTGACATACCACTCCTGTTTATCTTTTCCTTGACTTGTTCACAATCAAGCTGTCAGAATACTCACGTGGAATAACCGGTACTTCCGTACATCACCTTCGTATAACGAGCTTAATATACTCAATATTAATAATATCAATAAATTCAGTGTTCGTGTATTTCGTTATACGGTAGTTAATGAGCATAACCTTTTTCAATTCATACTCACAGACGACATTACTAACCGAAATATTCAAAGCTCTTCACGTCAGAACAATTATTTGCTTCCCAATGTTCGCACCAACTTCGAAATTCATGCAGTGGGATTTTCATTTATCAAAGTTGAGGATTTATTACCCAATGATATTAAGATAGCTCCATCTTTCTCACCATTTAATCGTAAACTTAATCTCTTTATATCCAACTGCTAGCATGCTACGTTATTAGTGTTTTTTTCTGCGTGTTGCGTTGTGCTTCCCTTCTCAGTTGTATCTGTTTTGTGTTTCAAGATTTATTTCTTATCAAATATGTTATAATATTCACCTCATGTGCCTTAACTCATTGCTGTAGTGGTTGCTGTTGCTAACTATTTTCGTTAGTTTATCCATTTTAATATAAACGGACCCATTGCAGCATATAGCTCCGAGATCTCTTTCATTATGATCAATCCGTGCATGTTTTCACGTATTTCTAGAAAGTAAACATCGAACAATAGAGCAAAACCTGAAATCTGTCAGTTTTCTAAAATTCCTCTTTTTGAAGCTCCCTTTCAAATACAAACCGTAAATCTAAAAATTGAAAACTTAAGGAATCAGTTATCGGCATGCTGCAGTCGTTCTATGCTGCGAGCAATACGTTGGTCATTCTCAGCGACCCTTATGTGCTTGGATGAAACTTGCACCTGGGCCAGAAGCCCAATTGCAGACATCATCACCGTACTGAGAACACTGCAAACCAAGTAGGAGCATTCGTAGAAAATCCGCCATAACGCATTTTAAAAAGGGGAGGGGGACTCAGTACACTGTCCTGCGGAACTCCGATATGCTCTGCACTTTTCCCTTCTGTTGTATGCATGAAAAGTTTTCTATCATTCAGAAAGTTTGAAATCCATTGCAGCGGCCTGCCACTCACACCGATGTCCAGTAGGCTGAGGAGTACATGAGCATGGCTTACTGTGTCAATGTCACAAAATTCGGCGCATATTCGGAAAAAACGGCGCTGCGCGTAAGCCATCGCGCCCGCTCGCGGTAAAGTAAAACAAAAACAGCGGCGGAGGATCCCTCGGAGAGCGCGTAAACCTTGCGTGGGCTTTCCACTCAGCTCGCGGGCGCGGCGCCAAAGCAAACAACCACGCGCGGCGTCGATTTCTCTAGAATGTCGCAGAAATTTCTGCTCATTGTCGACGGAAAGGGGGTAGCCTTGTCCGCGCTAAAGTGATACCCACTCCCCTTCACTCCTGCGCCGATGACTCTGCGTGCCGAGATTTTTCTGGACGGTGATTTCCGCGCTCTACCAATGGGGTCGCGCGCCCGGCGCGAGAAGGAGGAGTTTGTCCAGTTGAAGCTGCGTTTATGTACGCGCCTGCCTTGGCGCGAAGAACAAACAGACGCGGTCTGCGCCTATAAATGAGGGGCTTCAACTGCTTTCGGTTAGCACGAGCCGCCGTTTAAGCTTCGGAGAAGCGCGCCCGCTTGACTTCAGGCAGAACACCACTCGCCCAGCCCGGACCAGCGAGGCAACGTGCGCCAACCTGCGGGACGGCCCCGTCGAGCTCCTCAGGCCGTCGGACTGTCTCAGTGCCCGGTGAACAAATTGTGCTTATCTCTCTATGTGTTAGAGCCCTTTAGGTGAAAAGGTTCTGTTAAATTGTAATCTCTCTCGATTGTTACTTTGCATGAGTTGCTTTGCATTTGTAAATCACTCTGTATCTGCTCGTACGTGTGATAGTGAAATCCTTTGTATCTTCTCTTTGCTGTATAAACATTGTTTTTTTTAACCTTTGGCTCCAACCCATTCTCTGGCTTGAGACCGGCGAAAGCTGGGCGCCAAACGACCAACACCCTTGTCACTTGGTAGCTGGTCTCCGGCTGATCTTGCCACTCTGAGTCGAGGGCATCTCCTTTGTGACCGAGACCACTACCCCCACACGCTCTAAGGGTGTCTGGGAGCGCACGCAAAAGTGCGCGAAGCGGTGACAGTCAAATGCCCGTTTTATATCCAAAAATACTTCAACGTGACACTACCACGCCGTCGCTCGTGCTTCACGCATGTCACCTTGTTCACGATCGCATCCATTCTGCACCGACGCCTACAAAAGCCAATCATGCACTCCAAGAAGATTCCAGCCTCGTCACACCACCAGTGAAGCCTGGCCGCGACCATGTTCTCCATGACTTTGCATAAGCAGCTCGTCAGGCTCACGGGGCGAAAAGAGTCAAGAAGAAAGGGGGATTTACACGGCTTTAAGAGAGTAATCACACGTGCGCTCATGCTTCACGCATGTCACATTGTTCATGATCGCATCCATTGTGCACCGACGCCTACAAAAGCCAGCCATGCACTCCAAGAAGATTCCAGCCTCGTCACACCATCAGTGAAGCCTGGCAGCGATCATTTTCTCCATGACTTTGCATACGCAGCTCGTCAGGCTCACGGGGCGAAAAGAGTCAAGAAGAAAGGGGGTTTAATTACACGGCTTTAAGAGAGTAATCACACGTGCAATCTTCCATGATTAGGGCATAGTACATCATAGTAGCAGTACAGCTGTTCCATTCGGTCCATGGTTTTAAACATACCGCACGTAATGGCGTCAGGACCAGCAGCAGTCTTTCGCCGACAACATGCGAGTGCAATTGTGAATTCGTACTTCAAAAAAGCATGTTGCGCACGAAAGCAAGCGCTTACTTTTCGTTAACCCTAAGCAGCTGATTTCCCAAATTCCTTGGAGTCTACCGATGCGCTCGGACGAGAAATTAGCTGAAACAACTCGTCAGCAAACACTGTTTCTGGAGCCGCTCGAGCTCTTGCAAGGTTTATGAAAGGGTTATTCTGCATAAATTGTCCACTTAGAGCCTAGATTATCCGCCAGATTCTTGGCACTGGTGCCTCAGGGGCGCATGTGCCGCAAAGGTCACGCCAGCGCTTTCTTCCTGAATTCTGCGGACGCCTACGCATACCAAAGTGTACCTTTTGGGCTCCACGATATGATTCCAAAGAACCACTTCAACGATAAGCCTTTTCCGCTCGCCTTCTAACAGGCCTCATGTATTCATATTTTCCGCAATGTTGCTGAGTTATTTAACTATAGGGACCTTGTTGGTGCGACGCCTCAAGTTGTCGTGTAACAGCGAAGCGAGGCGAAACCATACATGTTAATGTCCAAGCTAACTTGCTGATATATGTGGAAACGAAGAGCGTTCCAGTTGATAAGTCTGACTTGGCGCCCTTCTCCCTCATAGCGTTAGCGAAATCACTATTAAGCGTGATTTACGTATGGAATGCCGAAAGGTAATGCTAACTCAGACGTTACAACCAAGACCAAAACAACACACAGACATCTCAATGTCGACTTCAACTGAGGATCTTGGAACAGGCCTGAAAGAGTCTCCCAATATTCATGTAGAAGATGTTTTCGCCACGCTTGAAGAAGTATAGACACCTAAATTTTGAGGGCCGGTTTTCTTGTTTGTAATGATGCGTAAGGCTTTATTATACATGGATTACCACCTGGTATTCTCCTACGACCGCAAAATAATTTATAATCGCATTCATTTTTCGTGCTGTTTCTGTTTCGGGTTCAACAGCCGAAAGAGGACTGGGGCGTCGACGTGTACTTACAGGTCACGTGAGACATGAAAAAAAACTGCAATATAATCGTTGCTTCGACATTTCTTGTCACTGGGGCTTTTGAGGAAGGCTGCCTTCAGCACTGTGGTGAATTAAAACGATGAAGCAGCGATTATATTGACGTTTTTTCATGCCCGATCCCGTGACACAAAAGCACTCTTTGACGTCACAGCCATCCTTCGGCTGTTGAAACCGGAACATCAAGACAGAAAAAAATCGATTATAAATTATTTAGTGGTCGTGGGGGAATGTCAAATGAGGACTCATGCGCAGTAGTGTCTTCCGCACAATTATAGAGAAGAAAACATGTCACCACAAATAGGTGCTCTATACTTCTTTGAGTCCGTGATATTTGTAATTGCTCAGCGAGAGTTTATGATTCTAATGGTGCATTTCAGTAATTTCTTTTTATTTGGCGTTGCCGAAAGCTTGAAAAAATTGGTGGAACCGATATTTTTTCATATGCGGACACTACCAGATAATAAGCTCGCAATATTTTGAATCCATGGTGGGAGTGGCTCATTATCCTCTGAAGACTCTGCTCGATGGAAGCTATATGATTTCGTGGGGCGTTTTTGAGTAGATGATCTGTGCGTGCGAATTACATTTCTCAGCTTGTTAACTCGCTCAACATGCAAAAGAAAATCCTGTCGAGGCATGCACTTAACTGCGAATAACCAAAAGGGATGCGCAGCATTTTCGCATTCCTTTCTTATTAAGTACTGCGCTATCGAAACCCGCATCTGTTTTTGTTGCTCTCTTTGCGGTAACGGTATTATTTCCGTTTGGATACTGGCAGCGCTAATGCTTTCAGTGGTGGATTAAACCCATTTCAAAAACATTTTTCAACTTTTTCCACGAAATTCACGGTGGGCGACCATATATTGCTTTACCAACTCCTTCCCGTACGACATCGGAACCTCGGCAAGTTCAATGCAAAATTCTCTGCCACATCGAGTGGCTCGCAGCGGGAGATTTTGCTTCAAAGAAATAAGGCTTCGTTTTGAGTGACATTATGCCCGAGCCCCTTCCGCAGCGCTTCTTAAGTTCAGAACCTCCTGCTGCAGCCGCAATAGATTGTTAATTAAAAACAAGAATTCATGCTCTCCCACGAGAGAATTCGTTCCCGTTGCGAATGCAGCTCATAGCAGTTGCCATGGCCTTCAGAAGATAATATTGTGTTTGTTGTTCTGAATCGGGGGCAACAACTAATTCTTTATGTTGTCTAGTCTTCCTATATTCTGCGTACAGCAAAGGGGCCGAAGCGGTAGACCAATACACAGCCCCATCCGGCCTACAAAGCACCTCTAAAAAATCGAAACTCATCGCCTTCCGCACAGCAGTATAAAAAGGGTACAACGCATACCGCAAGGTGAAAGTCGATTGCACATTGAGGGACAACCCATATCTGTAGACCCGGATATCGGACTTGTCGGCCTTCATCTGCAATATACGGGCGCATACCTTCAAGCTGTCTAACGACTAAAACAAGGCCGCACTCCAGACTATACGAGTCCATTCATGAATAAGCGTTCGACACCACATTAAGGAAAGCAGGACACCGTCCGCCTGATTCAGTCCTTCGACCTCAGCCGCGTAGTGCACGTCGCCTCATGCCTAGTGATCCGGGCAGTTGAAAGAGAGCAAATCAGAACCCTCATAAGTACAATTATGATACTCAAGGCATGGTCAATTAGTTAGACAGGCAGAGCAGAAGAGTTGGTCGTAAAATCGACATGCAAAAACCTAAGTATGATTCTACAGTCTTGCAAGGTAGCAGCAGTTCACAATTGGTAGCGAGGTGCTTGAACTGGAAAGGGAATAAGTCTACTTAGGGATGGTAGCGGCCGCTGATCCTGAACATGAGAGGGAAATAACTAGAAAAATAAAAATGAGGTGTAGCGAATATGGCAGGTCCTCACAGATCATGAATGGCAGTTTACCAATATCTCTCGAGAGAAAAGTGCACAACAGCTCTGTCTTGCCGGTACTCACCTACGGGGCAGAAACGTAGAGGCTAACGAAAAGGGTTGAGTTAAGGAAACAAGGCGATCCATGGAAAGAAAATTGATAGGTATAACTTTAAGAGACCGGGAACGCGCAGAGTTGGTGAATGAACAAACGCCTAGTCGAAATAAAGAGGAAGAAATTGGCTTTAGTAGGGCACATAATGCGAAGGCAAGATAACCGCTGGTTCTTAAGGGTAACGGAGTGAATTCCAAGAGAAGGCAAGCGTAGCAGGGGGCGACAGAAAGTTAGGTGGGCGGATGAGATTAAGACGTCTGCTGGCATACGGTGACCATGAGAGAGACCTTTGCCCTGCAGTAAGCGTTGTCAGGCGGATGATGATGATGAAACGTAAAACCAACAAACAAGCCCTCGGCCGCCCAGTTCGTACCTGAATAGAAAAATGACTTGCCCTTGAGTCTCCATCCATCTGAACGAGCTAATCAATGCTCGCCTAGACACGCAGTACAATCGTTGATACAACTCCTGCAAACGGGATAGTCCTAGACGGCCTACCCCAACAAAAGGCCCCTAAATCAGACATCCCTCCTAACCTCCACAAACAACCTCTCGCTAGTCCGGTAGCTAAGACACATGCACTCACAATACGAAGCAAGGCTCTGCCACGACCTATCCTCCAAATAGCACTCACACCGCGGCGTAGTTAACAGCGACGCGGAAGCACTGGAAACTCATCAGCGCATTACAGAGGTATTAACAGACCAAAACAGAGGATTACTATACTGCGAATCCGGCAAGACCCCTACCACCGCATCCCCGCACCCCCTCCCCCCCCCCCCCCCCCCCCCCTGAAAGCAGCGGAAGAGGTCAGCCCTTCGTCACCACTAGCATGGAAAAATATAACGTGCCATGGTATATGCTTGCATTCGCCGAAAGAGATGAGCTCTCGGATTTAACAAAGGCGATCAGGTTAGAGTGAACATAGTCGGATAAAGGGTCCTAACGCAGTTCCGTCGTCCTTGTATCCTTCCATTCAACATTTAATTTAGAATGAGGGATTTTCTTACCAGAAAAAAACGGCAATCCTTTTCGTCAGCCGTCACGAAAGCAATCACCTACATGTACGTACGACCATGTACACTAAGTAGAGGACATCGTATCAGTTTCGCGACACTTGTTTCGATCTGAGGCTATTATTTTACTTTTTGAGCCCATTATAAAAGTTTGACCAAAGTATCGACTGATTTATTTCCTCCGCTTTAAATAATTCCCCAAAACAAATGTATGTGCGTATGTGTAGCGCTATCTTTTGGAGCTAACCTGAGCTATATATGTTAATTTCTGTTGCGGCTAACCTTAGCTATTTATGTTAATTGTTCTGGCAGCCGCTAGATGGCACTACATGTAGAAAAAATACGTTGTCACTAGTCGTCTGCGCATTCTACTGTGAGTGAATGTGGAGAGATGGACGTCCACCTCGAACAGCGTGTAAACATAAAATTCTGTGTGAAGCTTGGCAAGACAGCCACACAGACGTATGAACTCCTTCGTGACGCTTACGTCAACTAGACATTATCGCCGGCGCAAGTTCTCGATTGGGCCAAGAGGTTCATTTCGGGGAGAACGTCGGTGGATGACGACACAAGGCAGGGGCGCCCTTCAACCTTACGGAAGGAAAACAAAGTAGCTCGGATCAAGGAAATCGTATACAGCAAGACCGCACCATTACATTCCGCATGCTATCAGATGCTCTCGGCATTAGTAAAACAACATGCCACCAAATTTTGCGTCAGAACTTGAGGAAGCGAAAGCTGAACGCTAGACTTGTGCCGCACTCCCTCACACAGGACCAGAAGGACACGCAGGCATCAGTGACCGCTGATTTGCTCTACGATGCAGAGCAGGATGCTGCATTCGTCGACAGCATCATTGCTGAAGACGAAACATGGTGTTTTCAATACGATCTTCAACAAAGAGGCAGAGCGCCGAATGGCGGTCCACAAGCTCTCCGACGTCGAGAAAGGTGCAGTGAAACAAGACCAAAACAAGGACGATGCTGATCGTTTTTTTCGATGCCAGAGGTGTCATACACAACGAGTTCGTCCCACAAGGGCAGACGCTGAATCAGATGTTTTGTATTCGCGTGCTCCAACTCATGCGTGACGCACTGCGACGCCGTCGGCCTGACTCCTGGGCATCTGGACAATGGAGCCTTCTCCACGATAACGCAAGGCCGCACACTGCTCTCAGCGTGACAAAATTTCTCGCCAAGCACAGCATTACAGTACTTCCTCATCCGCCATACTCGCCTGATATGTCCTCATGCGATTTTTTCCTGTTTCCTCGTGTGAAGACAGCCCTAGAAAGTCTATGGATGGGGCGCGTGGAGGCCATTCAAGACGCCACCACGAAGGAGCTGACAGCCCTGCCAAAAGAAGCGTTTTACAACTGTGTCCAAGACCTCAAGAAGCGTTGGAAGCTGTGTATAGACTCCAAGGGAGACTATTACGAAGCGGTGCTGAACAAATGATTTCAATGTTAAACGCATTTTTTAATATACTCAGTCTCGGAATTTTACGGACAAAGGTTGTATTACTGCGTCCTATAGCAAAAACAAGCACTTATTATTGGCACCAAAAACAGTGCTATCGAAAATGAAGCAGAGCATTCAATCTTGGGTCTCAGGGCTCGAGGCGCCCTGTTTAATTTTCTGTACACGACTGCATGACTTGGGCCGCATCCTATTTTCTGCTTCGACGGCGAGCGCTGTGCGGCCATGACGGGCTCGCTGCGTTTTCCTGCTCTTGAGCGGGTCGTAACACTTTTGTAGAGACAATGTTTCTAATCATGCATTAATCTGCCATTGCAACTTAGACACGGAATGCTGGGCAGCCGCAATGCGAACCTACAGAGCGGGCTGGCACAAGCCTACATGTGCACGCCGACACAGGTGGCTGAGTGCAGGGAATCATAAGTGCAGTCATGGATAAAAACATACGTGACTTGGACATTGGAATAAAACGCAATTTCTGCGTTCCCTTGCTACTCAGTGAACTGGTATCCGTTCCAGCAGATGGAGCACGCATGTTTCTCATGCTTCAGTGCTAATGGTATCGTCGATTACAGGAGGCAGGTAGCGCTGGCTACTTAGCACATCTCACTTACGGTTAACATTCTCTTCGAAATTTCGGGACGCGAGCAGTTGTTTAAAGTTTGAGGGCGTAGGAGTATAGAATGGAAGTTTTGCCGTAGCGTGAACGGCAACTATAGATATGAAGGTGCCTATCAGAGTGTTCTCGCAGACACCCGTAATTAGGCTTCCCTCTCCTACTCCAATCTGGAGCTCTAAGTTAATTGAATTAGGGGACTAAGAGTGTGTGGTTCAAAGATTTTGATGTGCGCTGTTGAATGGGGGGTTGAGGTAGATGTAGATGAGTGTAGGCGCATGAGTGGGGGGTAAGTAGAGGTCCGTCAATTGGAGATAAGTTTTTACAGGTACATTCCCAGACGTTTGTTTACAGGAGGCTATCCTAAAGTGGCGTCTTCTAGGCCCAAAGGACACCCAAAATGTGGAAGTTTCACTCAGGCAGGCAGCAGAATTGGCGACGCAGTAAAGCTATATTTTCCATTTTTTACTTTATTTTAACTCAGTATACTTGCTCTAAACATCTGACGTTGCCCATGTACCTGAGTGGGGTGCTAGAAACTTATCATCGCAGTATGATCCACTCTATGGCGAAAGAGAGTGAGGGCGAGAGATTGCACATGCGAAAACATCTTCTTGACGTGGATATGAGCGCATGAGTGTAAACATCAAGACTATACCCTACATGTTGTGCCTGCAATGTTTCCCTTCTGACGTAATATGACATCACAACTCTCCCGATAGAGCAGAACATTGAGAATCAGCCGCATAGCCCTTGAAAATCGCGGACGAGTCGAGCACTTGAGTCCCGCCGGGCGCAGAAGTTTTGGTGCCTGAGGCTACAGCTGTATTACAATACCACAAGGTGTATGCGTTTCGATAGGAAGCCATTTAACGCTTCTGATGAGCTAGTTTCCGCAATAAGCCGTTCTTCACAGGTAATAAATCATACTGTGATCTCGCTACTCTCCCCTTCTCCCTAGAGTTCAGCATGATTCTACGTCAAATCCAGTGTTCAAGAGCTTTAAGCGCGATCATCACTGAAGCTTGTAGTCTCTCTTGGGCTATCTCAGGAGTTCTAGAGCGTTTTGCCTGCTTTATGGTAGCGCTTTTCCGAAAGACGTGGAGTCATTTGGCTGAACTGTCATTTTGCTGGACGATATGAGTAAATCGGGACTTTGCGGAAAAAAACCATTTCACAGTTATGGATCATCACATTTTGCTATTATTGGTACCGGTACGTGCAGTTTAACCTCCTGACGCGGGTCGTTGGCTACGGGAGTCACCGTATAGGAGGCTCCTTTCATTTTGACCGCTTGAAGTTTTTTAACAGGCGCCGAGATCGCACAGAACACTGCTGTTTTCTTATTTGTCCAGCATCGGAATACAGTCGCCGCGGCAGGAATCAGCAGCGGAACAGCAAAACCAATGAGTCGTCGCGCAACGTTCATCATATTTGTTTTCCATCGGCTCTGCAGTCCAATAAGAAATACAGTGCCTAGGAGGTCCTCTGTTGAACTGAGTGCAATAGGATGGTGGACACTGTCAGAATTTTCCTCATTTATTTCTTCAAGGAGCTCAGTAAAACGCCCTAGAACAATGTCGCATACAAATACTAAATCTGTGCAATGTGTTTTCTGAAACGTTTTTAAAGCAGCAATTTCTATACATTTGATAAGAGGCACCTTTTATATAAGCCATGTGTTTTCGAAGGAATCTCAGAGCAGGGTATATGAAATAAAGTCTTCGTACATGCTGAAAAATTTTTTTTATGCGCTGGTAAAAATGAGGCAAACTTCCGCAAAAAAGGACGTTTGGCTGTTTGATACAGCAAACATATCTACACAAAAAAATTATGCTCAGCAGAAGCATCCAAGCTAAAACATGTCACATTGAATAACAGTGTTCTGAATAATAAAAATCGGCAGTGGCTTAGCTCAGCTATGCCAGGATATACGAAGCGAGAGCTGCAGTCCGCCCTTGCTCTATTCGCGTGGTCAGTTATACGACGAGCCTTTACATCCTCCTCTTCAGTTGTTGTTGATGATTATGTTGTTTCCATTGCTTTAACTTGATTTTCTTGCGAAGGAACCATGCGAGATGCTATGCGCCGCTTGTTACGCTCCGCCTCTTGGCTTCTGTGTTTGGCAAGACGCTCTCTTTGCTAAGGCGTCTCCGTCGCTCTTTTAGCCTTCTGATGTTCATTCTTTCTCTGCAGAGCGACCAAGTGCCAGGCGACGACTTCTGGGTCCCAAGAATTGATCTTCTCCTAACGATACCGCCGCATAGCGGCGTTTGGAGTCGCCTTATCGTCACCCATACGAAGCGATTGTGATACACAGTCGTATCACCTCAGCTTTTATACACACAGCCGCACATACGCAATTTATCCACTCGACTCCACACGGGGTCGCGGCGGCGGCTGAGCTCCGACGTCATGTATCGCGCACCTGCTGCCCTTCACCGGTTGCCGCGCATGCGCATTCACGCGCGCCGCCGGAGGGCGTAGTAGGGCCGGGCGTCCTGTGTGTGTGTAGCTTGGTGTTGTGTCTGTTTCTTACCGCTAAGAATATGATTCCTTTAAGCCGGGGAGCTCATTGTGCGACAGTGGCGGCGAACTCTGACGTCATGCGCGGCGCACCTTCTGCTCCTCTCTGGTTTCGCGCAAGCGTACTATCGGCCTCCCAGGCTCACGGCGAAATGCTCGACCGGGTAGCATAGTGTAGCTCTCGCTGCAATAAAAATGAAATTGACTAGACCGGCATCAGAAAACTCAACACAAGTCAGAAGTCGGCGAAGTAGAGCAGGGTCAACGCT
Organism: Amblyomma americanum; assembly: GCA_030143305.2. NCBI lineage: Eukaryota > Metazoa > Arthropoda > Arachnida > Ixodida > Ixodidae > Amblyomma > Amblyomma americanum. Next base: position 781 of record JARKHS020007085.1, on the reverse strand, counting down.
TCCGAGGATCACACAGAGCTTCCGGCTCAGCGTTTAGCAAGGAAGCCCTGGACTCAACCCCGCATCACAACAACAACAACAATAATAATAATAATAATAATAACAATACAAACACAATAAGAGCAATACATTATAAATGCTTATGCAAATCAGGAAACTAAGCACGACACGTCTGCAGGTTACGCTGCACAGTCGTCTTGCACTGTTTTTTGCAGTCTGGGCCCTTCTTATTCTTGTTTAATTGGCAGCCATGCTTCTAATTGCCCAAAAAGTTTACAAGATGCGGGTGTGCTTAAGGAGAAAACTTTATTGTACTCTGTTGTTTTCGGCCATCTTCAGAGATGTTCTCTCCTTTGTTGTATCCCCAGGAGTCTTCTATGTCGAGATCGCCCACTTTTATTCAATGGTCGGTTGCTTTCAGGGCATGCGTGACTCCGCTGGCCACTGCCGCCCGTTGAGCTCGCTGTACCAGACCTTGTTGGCCTTCACAGCGGTCGCTGGACAGCCGTCTCTCTTATTTCTTCGCACTCCGGTTTTGGATTTTGGGGACCACGTCAATGTTTTGGCAGGCCAATGTGATGTGATATAGCTTTTTGTCGCACCTGGGACATTTGTCCGCGTACATCGCACGGTGCATTTTATCAAGCCAACGGTTTGGTCCGGGACCCTTTTCCAAGGCATCACACTCTACAAGTGACGAGAACAAGGCCTGGGGAAACCTTGTACCCATTAAAAAATCGGTGGGTACCCGGCGTACTGGGGATCGAGCCCAGCACATCTC